>CM043017.1:176807076-176838059 GCA_023690525.1 Holotrichia oblita
TTTGTCGGTGGTGGAAATACTTTCCGATTATTAAAAACACTTTACGATAATCAATTAATAGATGCGATTCAAAGACGAGTCTTGGAGGAGGGTGTACCATACATAGGAGCTAGCGCTGGTACTTATTATGGAAAACAAATTTGCTTCGTAAAATATTCTGCTTCTTTTTTTTTAGGCACAAACGTTGCTACACTAAGTATTCACACAACAAACGATATGCCGATTGTATTCCCCAAATCGTTTGAAGGTTTGGCACTGGTACCATTCAACATTAACCCTCATTATTTAGATGCCGATAGGAACTCCACCCATAAAAGGTGAAACAAGGGGAGGAGAGAATAATTCAATATTTAGAAGAAGCCCATGCGGGACCTGTGCTAGGTTTACGAGAAGGAAGTTGGTTGCAAGTTGAAGGGTGTAAGGCTACTTTAAAAGGACTGTATGCAGCGAGATTGTTTGTGCCAAAGAAAGATGCAAAGGAATATGAAAGCGGTAACGATATGAGCTTTTTATTAGATGATGATTGGATATGTAGATGTAAACAATAAATATTTCTATTAAATGTGTTTTTTTTTACTTTTATTCATTTTATAAAATCAACTGGAGCTAACGGGATACAATACAAAAAAAATTAATTAATTAAGCTTAACATGATACATCTAATAATTAATTTTAAGATGGTACTCTAACCAAAAGTAACTAAATTGTGCTATATCACAGTGAAATAACACGATAGTTACTTTTGTTAAGAATACCATCCTAAAATTTCCGCATAATTGTAAAAATACTTATGTATTATGGTTGAGATGTTTAGATTGTGGTTCAATAAATTGTTTTAATTGAAGGAATTTGAAATTTATGTGTCTTATTAATAATAAAAAATCGTTTATTAAAACAAACCTAGACTTTAATCTTAGGGTGTTGGCTACCATGTCAATTTATTTTGTTTTATCATGGTTTTATCTCACATAATTGGCAACCATGCAAGGTGAAGAAATGTCAAAAACATAATCCGAATATATAACCTCAAATATTTTTGTTTGGTTGTAAAAAATGCCTACATCTGAAGAAAATCAACCAGAAATAATCTTTGTAAGTAAATAAATATCGAACAAAAATTTTATATTTACATATATATGTTATATATCCTTAGACTGATGAAGATTTACCATATGAAGAAGAGATTTTAAGAAATCCTTACTCGGTTAAGCATTGGTTGAGATATATAGATCACAAAAAAAATGCGCAAAAATATGCTGTTAACATTATATACGAAAGAGCTTTAAAAGAACTACCTGGTTCATATAAGTTATGGTATAATTATTTAAGGACAAGGCGCAGACAAATTAAAGGACGTTGTATAATCGATCCTGGTTACGAAGAAGTTAACAATGCTTTTGAAAGAGCATTAGTGTTTATGCATAAAATGCCGAGAATTTGGATGGACTATTGCAGTTTTCTAACCGATCAATGTAAAATAACAAGAACACGAAAAGTATTCGATAGAGCGTTAAGAGCTTTACCGATTACACAACACCATAGAATTTGGCCGTTGTATTTATCTTTTATGAAGAAACATAATATTCCGGAAACAGCAGTGAGAGTATTTCGACGATATTTAAAATTGTGTCCGGAAAATGCGGAAGAATATGTCGAATATTTAAAAAGTATTGATCGATTAGACGAAGCTGCCGTACAATTAGCTAAAATTGTTAATAATGAAAATTTTGTATCGCAAGATGGAAAATCAAATCATCAATTATGGAACGAACTATGTGATTTGATTTCTCAGAATCCCGATAGCGTACATTCCTTAAACGTGGACGCTATTATACGTGGTGGATTAAGGAGATATACGGATCAACTAGGACATTTATGGAATTCTCTAGCAAATTATTACGTCCGTAGTGGATTATTCGATCGGGCTAGAGATATTTACGAAGAAGCAATACAAACTGTTACGACTGTTCGAGATTTCACACAAATCTTGATGCATACGCTCAATTCGAAGAATTGAGCTTAAGTAAGAGAATGGAGGAGATTGCAAAGTTAGCTACGCCTACTGAGGAAGATGATATCGATTTAGAATTACGGCTAGCACGGTTTGAAAACTTGATGGAACGGCGATTACTTTTATTAAACTCAGTTTTATTGCGTCAAAACCCTCATAACGTGCAGGAATGGCATAAACGGGTGAAATTATACGAAGGTAAACCGCATGATATCATAAATACGTATACCGAAGCTGTTCAGACTGTTGATCCAAAATCGGCTGTTGGGAAGCTCCATACGTTATGGGTAGAATTTGCGAAATTTTATGAGAATAACGGTCAAGTCGATGATGCCCGACTCATATTCGAAAAAGCTACTCAAGTACCGTACGTTAAAGTCGACGATTTAGCTACAGTTTGGTGCGAATGGGCTGAGATGGAGATACGAAATGAGAATTATGATGGAGCTCTAAAATTGATGCAACGTGCAACTGTATTACCAGCCCGCAAAGTTGCATATCACGATGAAAAAGAAACGGTGCAAGCTAGGTTGTATAAGTCTTTAAAAGTGTGGTCAATGTATGCGGACTTAGAAGAAAGTTTCGGCACTTTTAAAACATGTAAAGCAGTATACGATAGGATTATTGATCTAAAGATAGCAACGCCTCAAATTATTATTAATTACGGTTTATTTTTAGAAGAGAATAATTATTTTGAAGAGGCTTTTAGAGCTTACGAGAAAGGAATTTCACTTTTTAAATGGCCGAATGTATACGATATGTGGAATGTTTATTTGACGAAATTCTTAAAGCGTTATGGTGGAACGAAACTTGAGAGGGCTCGAGATTTATTCGAGCAATGTTTAGAAAATTGCCCGGACAAATTCGCTAAGCCTTTATATTTATTATATGCGAAATTAGAAGAGGAACATGGTATGGCGAGGCATGCTATGGCAGTTTACGAAAGAGCCACTAGTGCAGTTCTACCTGAAGAAATGTTTGATGTTTTTAATATTTATATTAAACGCGCTGCTGAAATTTATGGTGTACCGAAAACTAGACAAATCTACGAGAAAGCAATTGAAGTGTTACCCGAAGATAAAACTAGAGAAATGTGCTTAAGATTTGCGGAAATGGAAACTAAATTGGGTGAAATCGATAGAGCAAGAGCAATTTACGCGCATTGCAGTCAAATATGCGATCCAAGGGTTACAATCGATTTCTGGCATATTTGGAAAGAATTCGAAGTCCGCCACGGGAACGAAGATACCATGAGAGAGATGTTGAGGATTAAACGCAGTATTCAAGCGATGTATAACACGCAGGTGAATATGATGTCGGCGCAAATGTTAAATTCCGCCGGTTCGGTTGCTGGTACCGTTGCAGATCTAGCACCGGGTGTTAAGGATGGCATGAGAATGCTTGAAGCGAAAGCTGTTGAAATGGCCGGAACGTCCGCGTCAAAAGGCGGAAATATTATGTTTGTTCGCGGTGAAACTCAAGGAGATAAAAGTGGTGGGGATAAAGTTCTTAATCCTGACGAGATTGATATCGACGACGATGATGATGAAGGTGGTGATGAAGAGATAGAAATACCTCTCGAGCAACAATCAGTTCCTGCTAAAGTTTTTGGTGGGTTAAAAAAGACTAATGATGATGAAGAGGATGATGGTGAATAAGTACATTATTTTATATATTGTCAACTAAGGCTAATGTGTTATAAAAATTCGAATTTAAAGCAAAAAACAAGCTTAAAAAGTATGCCGTTGTACCAATTATTATACCTATAATTCTAAAACCTCTGCACTAAGACCCAACAGTTTTCGATTTTAGATATTCAGTTTCTGGTTTAAAGAAAGAAAATGAATTTACTCAGACTACTTAAAAAATGAATCTAGTCTTTTCTAATAATCCTTTTGAAACAAATCGTGGGTATTATTATAATGATACCTCAAGCTCCTATCCCAGACATGTTCGATCGGATTCAGATTCGGGCATGGGAGCATTCATACGAGGTATGGCATTCATACGAGGTGTGGCAATTAAATTCCGAGAATTGTAAAATAAAACACAGACAAATGAAGTTAGCAACCAATCTTTATTAACGGCCTTCACAGTAGTCCCCTCCTAACTCAGGACAACGCTTCTAACGTTTCTCCCATGATTGGAAGCAGCCTTGATAGTCTTCTGAAGTTAGGCCTTTCAAGACGACGATCGCAGCCTCCTTGACGACCTCTACGCTGCCATGGTGGGTTCCTTTGAGGTGACTCTTCATTTAACGGAATAAGAGATCACAGGGGGCCAAATCGGAGCTGTAGGGTGGATGTGATAACGTTGTAATATGTCAAATATTCACTCAATCAAGAAGGCGCATTATCCTGATGCAAGAGCCAGGCGTTTGCGACCAGTTCGAGTCGTTTACGGACAACGCACTGTCGCATCCGCTCCAAGACTTCAACATAGAACTTTCCAGTCACTGTCTTGCCCTCAGGGACGTATTCCCGATGAATATCGAAGGAAATGATCAGCATTTTCTTCAACCGCGATTTTGACATCCTTGTTTTCGTTAGGCTTTTCGCTTTGTCTGTGGGTCTCGGGATCATATTCGAATATCCAGGATTCATCTCCAGTGACTACACGGCTCATCCAGTCTCTACCTTCACTCTTATTGCGAGACAACAAATCGTCACAAATTGATTTTCGCATTGTGAGAACTTTGGGCACCACCTTCACGCAGAGCTTTCGCATATTCAAATTTTCGTATAACATCTTCCTAATTGTTGCCTTATTTATATTTAACTCGTATGATAACTCACGAAGGGTTAGGCCACGTTCAGACAGGATTACCTCTCGAACACGGTCGACATTTGCGTTTGTGTACTGACCGCGGGTCGTCATCCAACGATTCACGACCATTTTTGAACAGTTTTATCCATTCAAAACACGTGCTTGTGACTGACACTCATCTCCATACACATGCCGTAATTTTTGTAAAATTTCACCACTTATGACCAAAAATTGGATTACAGCACGTTGCTTAAAACCTGAGTCAGTCATTTCTGCGATCGAGTGCAAAAAACTTGAATCCGGAGAACAGCCGTAAAAAACGAATCACACATCCGATTACCATGAACTCTTTTCTGCGACTGAGAGAAAGGACCCTCTAACCATGAGCATGTGCGCCAGGCATGCAAAGTTGCCGGTTCGTACATCACAACTAAATTCTCGGAATTTAATTGCCATACCTTGTATGTAGTGCTCTTCCGCAAAGTACTGTACAGCACGTATGACGTACACGTCGTACCTCACTCCACTGGCGTCGCGAGCCAGTAGAATCCTCTTTAGCAAACTCCTAACAGTTCACGTAGTGAGTACACCTCTTCCTGCCGGCCAAACCGAACCAAGTTGCTTTGAGGAAGACTTGAGAACTTAAAAACCATAACAACTAGAATAGTGCTCTTTTCGACATTTTGCAGAAAATCTTATGCTCTGTAAAAAAGGTCTTACAAGTTTTCTTGATATCTTGCACAGTTAGAGCTGGATTCGCAAAAAGAATGAAAATATCGCAAAAATAACCCTAATTCTCCCTTTTTCTGCAGACCTATGCCTTAACGACAGAAAACATCAAAAAACTTTTAAGATTTTTTCTGTAGAGCATGAAATCTTTCCAAAAAAGTTTGCGAGAGCACTATTTAACTGTTATGGTTTTAAAGTTATCGAACTAATTCTATTCGTGATTAAGCCGATCCCCGATTATAGGTGCAAGATTTGTACTGTATACGATGGTATAGTGTTGAACACAAGGGCGCGGTCCTCACGTTCATGACTTCCAAGATATACATATAGTAAAATGTCAAAAGACTTATTTGTTTTAAAAGCATCACAATGAACACGATCATCAATTCAGTGGATCAATTCATAATTTTGGCGCAAAAATTGGAGAAATAGAATGCTCTCAAAACACTTGTGCTGCAGGATCTGCTTAAGTTAAATAAGGCAAAGCATGTACTCGACAGAGCATTGTAAACACCATCTACGAGGGAGCGTTTTTATATTCACGGAATGGGGGATAAGGGGTGGAAATAAAAAAATCAAATTATTTTTCTTTTTCAATATATTCACCTGCAAGACGGATACATTTTTCACATCTTTCAATTAATTGATTTATACCCTCATAAAAAAATGATTTCTCTTTATCTGCAAAATACGCCGAAACTGCCTCTTTGACTTCATCATCGGCAGTAAATTTTTTACCCCGCAGCTCTTTTTTCATTTTCGGAAACAGGTAATAATCACTCAGGGCCAGGTCTGGGCTGTAGGGTGGGTGATTCACAATTTAGAAGCCCACCTTATGCAGGGCAGCTAACGCAACGCGGCTCTTGTGGACGGGCGCGTTGTCGTGCAAAAGCAGCACACCTTTCGTCAATTTTCCTCGCATTTTCTCTTTAATGGCTTCTTTTAGTCGCTCTAATATTGAAGCGTAATATTCTCCGGTTATAGAAACACCTTTATCTTTATAATCAATCAACAATATTCCTTCCGAGTCCCAAAATACCGTTGCCATGAGTTTCCCAGCTGATTGTGACACTTTAAATTTCTTGGGAGGTGCTGTGCCCTTTTTATGCCACTGCATGGAGTCTTGTTTGGACTCAGGTTCATAATGATAAACAAGTTTCGTCTCCAGTAACAATTCGACTCAATACACCATCCTTGTCTTCATTACAGAGGGCCAAAAATGCACGCGAACACTCTACGCGCTGTTGTTTTTGCGGCGGCGTGAGCATTCTCGGCACCCATCTTGCGCTGACCTTAGACATGCCAGATGATTTCTGGAGTTGTTTCTTCTTTAGTCAACCATTTCGAGTACAGTTTTTCCACTTTTTGGATAAGTGCTGGCGTGGTCACCTCAATGCTCCTGCCCGGCCTCGGGTCGTCTTCAAGGGATTCCCTTCCTTGTTTAAATAAACTATGCCACTTGTACACCATGGTTTTCCTGGACAAGAGTCGCCGTAAACCAATGACATCTCATTCAATATGGTCGCGACTGATTTTCCTTGCCTGGTAAGGAACTTTATAACGACACGATATTCGATTTTTTCCATATTTCACTTTTCACTCCTGATTATGTTACTTGGTTGACGATAGCTCAAAGACTAACTGTCTAATAACAATGAAACTTCGTATTTATACTAATTATGAGTCGCTGCACAGGCCACGCCCCCAATGCGCCTAATCACCCCCCTACAACCCGCTCATTCCGCGAATATAAAAACGCTCCCTCGTATATGAGTAGACCAATTTAAATTTTCATCGAAGAAAATACCTAATACTTTAGTGGATGAAGTAAATGCAAAAACAACATTGTTGAAGAGTATACAATGTCACTTATGCTTGCTCTGGTTTTTTAATAGCATACAGTTCGTTTTTTCCAAATTCATAATTAGCTCATTTGCATCCATCCATTTTTTAACCTGTTCGACGATTGAATTTGCAGTATCAAGTAATTGATCAATATTTTCCGAAGTTATCACTATATTAATATCATCTGCATACATTGATAAATTAATGGAAGTGTCGAGATATTTGGGAAAATCGTTGACATATATAAAAAAAAGTGTTGGGCCTAACATGGATCCCTGAGGAATCCCGATATTCGTTGTTGAGATAATCTGCTTAAAGAAGTTAAATAGGACGGTATCAGTAGAATGGTTGTAGCGAAATCCATGTTGATTACATGAAAATAAATTGAATCGAAGTAACGGATTAAATTTTTATTCATAATGCTTTCAAAAACTTTAGAAAAGACCGACAACAGACTAATAGGTCTGCAGTTGTTGACTTCATTACAATTTTCTTCCTTAAGGAGCGGTAGACAGAAATTCTAAAGCAGTACCTAAACAATATCAATGTTTCCATTACTGATAAAAAAAAAAACAAAGAACTGTTTGGATATTTATATTTCATGCAAAATACAGCTTTATACGATATAAAAATTTCAATGTAACTATTTCGTAGAGACTATTCACTATAGTTCAGCTTCTCATTCATAATACTGCATTATTTTATTATGAAATGCCATTAAAAAAACAGCATTTTTTTTCACTTAATACATATTAAACTGTTATATGAATAAAAAAAAGACGTTATTCAGAACCTTGAAATTGAACAGTTATACGAAACTTAACATCTAAAAATAATTACTGTTACTGAATATATTAAAACTAGTAAGCGTATTTTTATATTTCTTGTGTCAACATCAGTACACACGAATACCACAACATTAGTAAATTTCAGTCAATACTCGCACATATTTACGGCTATAACATATTTCACGAAGACATTAAACGTATACTTAACACTTAGATTATATATTTTGGGGCGGTAATAAAATGCAACGAGTTTGATACTTGATTACTTAAATTTGTCGTGCAAACTAACGATGCCGGATCTTTCTGTATACCACCGAACATGATCAGTTCCGATTTTCCTTCTACTAAAGTGTACAGGACGGTCTCTTCCGGTCCTTGCGATAAGATGCCGTCGTTCTTTAATGGTAACCATGACACGTACGGTTTTTCGTCTAAAGCGTGCGATATGTCTAAAACGTACATTCCCAGCACGTTCCTTTTTTGTTTTATTCGTGTTTCGTACGAATTTTTATTTTCTTTGCTTTTCCAAATCGTCTTCCACTTCGCTTCTACTCGTCGCATGTTTTCTAATCTCCTTTCCTCTCTAGACGTAGACGGTTGATTCGATGCATTATTAAAAGCCGCCAAACTTATATTCGATGCTGGTTCATGTAACTAAAAAAAGAAATTATTATTTAGTTAAAAACATGTAACTAAGAACGTATTATAAGAAAGGACATACGAGGGAGCGTTTTTATATTCGCGGAATGAGCGCGTTGTAGGGGGGTGATTAGGCGCATTGAGGGCGTGGCCTGTGCAGCGAGTCATAATTAGTATAAATACGAAGTTTCATTGTTATTAGACAGTTAGTCTTTGAGCTATCGTCAACCAAGTAACATAATCAGGAGTGAAAAGTGAAATATGGAAAAATCGAATATCGTGCCATTATAAAGTTCCTTACCAGGCAAGGAAAATCAGTCGCGAACATAATGAATGAGATGTCATTGGTTTAGGGCGACTCTTGTCCAGGAAAAACCATGGTGTACAAATGGCATAGTTTATTTAAACAAGGAAGGGAATCCCTTGAAGACGACCCGAGGCCGGGCAGGAGCATTGAGGTGACCACGCCAGCACTTATCCAAAAAGTTGAAAAAATTGTACTCGAAGATGCTCGACTAAAGAAGAAACAACTCGCAGAAATGGTTGGAGTATCCGATACAACAATTTTTAAAATCCTACACGATCATCTCGGCATGTCTAAGGTCAGCGCAAGATGGGTGTCGAGAATGCTCACGCCGCCGCAAAAACAACAGCGCGTAGAGTGTTCGCGTGCATTTTTGGACCTCTGTAATGAAGACAAGGATGGTGTATTGAGTCGAATTGTTACTGGAGACGACACTTGGGTTCATCATTATGAACCTGAGTCCAAACAAGACTCCATGCAGTGGCATAAAAAGGGCACAGCACCTCCCAAGAAATTTAAAGTGTCACAATCAGTTGGGAAACTCATGGCAACGGTATTTTGGGACTCGGAAGGAATATTGTTGATTGATTATAAAGATAAAGGTGTTTCTATAACCGGAGAATATTACGCTTCAATATTAGAGCGACTAAAAGAAGCCATTAAAGAGAAAAGACGGAGGAAAGGTGTGCTGCTTTTGCACGACAACGCGCCCGTCCACAAGAGCCGCGTTGCGTTAGCTGCCCTGCATAAGGTGGGCTTCGAAATTGTGAATCACCCACCCTACAGCCCAGACCTGGCCCCGAGTGATTATTACCTGTTTTAGAAAATGAAAAAAGAGCTGCGGGGTAAAAAATTTATTGCCGATGATGAAGTCAAGGAGGCAGTTTCGGCGTATTTTGCAGATAAAGAGAAATCATTTTTTTATGAGGGTATAAATAAATTAATTGAAAGATGTGAAAAATGTATCCGTCTTGCAGGTGAATATATTGAAAAAGAAAAATAATTTGGTTTTTTTATTTCCACCCCTTATCCTCCATTCAGCGAATATAAAAACACTCCCTCGTATGTACGTTGGCTAACGGAGTGCATAAATTGGAGCAGCAACGCCAAAAATCGCTCGCAATGAAGACAACATCGAGAAAATCAAAGAAATTCTTCAAAGCGACCGCTGTGTGTCTGCGAAACTCATCGAAGAAGAAAATGGGATACCGAAAAGCACAGTCTATCAAATTTAGTTCGACCAAACAGAAAGTCTGTGCACGCTTCGTACCACAGACTTTGACAGACGACCAAAAAGATTGGAGAGTTCAACATTGCAAAGATATATTAAAAATGTCCCAAAGGAATCCGGCAAGCATGTCAGCCATTGTAATTGGTGATGAAACGTGGTGTTCTCAATACGAGCCAAAAACAAAACGTCGTAGTACGGCATGGAAGTCACCAGAAGAACGAAAAGAGAAAAATTACGCTTTCAGGAGAGTAAAATCAAGACAATGCTGACGATTTTTTTTGATTCAAAAGGAATTTGTTTACAGTGAATTCGTCCCCAACGATTGTGGGTCAGAATTTGACAAGTTCGACTGGACTATCGAGAGCCAGGCAGTTGATTTTTGTTGCATGACAGTGCACCATCGCACAAAGCCATCATGAAAATGTCAAAGAGACCATTTTGAATAAACAAAAATAAAAAATCTAAATAATAAACGTTTTGTATTTTTTTTAGACCAGTCTCATTGGATCTGGAACAGACTGTGTACGCAGTAAAATAAATTACAGAAATGAATGAGGAATGTTGTTAAATTTAAAGTCCTGTAAGGAAATAATTGATTAAAAACCAGTTGCTACACAAATGCAATGAATTTGTTCTGTGTTAATGTTAGAGAAGAATATTCAATGCGCATTACTTACTGCAATACATAGATGATTAATAAAGAACATTAATAGAATACAATAATAAATAAAATTAATCATACACGAGTGTAGAAATTACCTAAACATGTATGTATGTACATTTTTAATCCAAAAGAATAGCAAACATCAGAGATTTATTGTTCCTGCATATATGTATATGTATATTATTAGAAACGTACATACGTAATTGGTTTTTAGCGTGTTACAAGAAATGATCGGTCAATAATGACGATGGCAACTTCCAAATTCAATAATGCTCATAATCAACTCAAAATCGAAACAAAATGAATTCATTGAACACGTTAAAAAACACAAAATGACGTACTCCACTCCAATGTATTGAATGCAACTTGAACCAAGACGAAAATTAGTTAGAGATGTGCAAATTTACTCATTAATTTTGTATCTTGCTTTAGCGATTGGTAATAGGTATGAGTTAAGTATTTATTTTAAGTAATCAAAGTTCTTTTAATGAAAATTTCAGATTGCATTTCGTAGTTTTCTTTATTTGAAATCATCGTAGTGATTTCAAGGACTGTGGGCTCGTAATAAACAGATATCATCAAACGCCACAACTTTGATTTTGAATGCACGCTTAAAAAAGTCCAATATAAGAACCACGTTAGAAATTCCACTACTTTAGTCCCATCGAATAACCAGGACAAGAAATCGATTCTTGGAAAATCAGTCTTATTCGATAATTTAAGAAGGAACGGTCCCTTTTCAACATGTGTTAACAATTATAGCTCGGTTTAGGTAAAGAATCGCATGCTATGCTTGTTTTTACTAGAAGAGTAATCAATCAAAGTTGTGGCGTTTGGTGATACCGATGTTTTATCTGTTTAAAATCATTATATTTAATTTTAATTTAAACAGGTCGATAATCGCAGTAGTTAGGCGGCTACCTAGCGATGTGAGAGATCGCTGGGAGCCGGGTTCAGTTCTTCGAGGAGACGGTGATGTTCTTTTTTTTTCGAATAATTGTATCCAGATCGATCGATTTGCGTTTTAGAGCAAAATGATTAGCATGGCGAGATAGTGTTGTAGCAAGGCACAAATTACATAGCAAGAGATACAGTTGCAGTTAGACAAGCAATCCAGCTCGATTCGAGACGAAACGATTGGTTGTACGGCTTGTCATACTACAAGTTGAAAAAAAAAAACGTAAAGACAAGTCAGTCGCTGTTTTCCTCCACACATAGACCGTTGAAGCAACGAGGATATTAATCCTTTTGTTTTTTTCTGGCAATTAACTAATCTGACATGTTTTTATAGACCGTTTGAACTCAAAACGATTAGATTTCATTAAAATCGGACATATGTTTCTAATCAGTTTATAATTAGATTCATTTAAACAGCTTCATCATTGTCATTTTCAATAAAGCAGTAACCGTTTAGTTTTTTTTTGTATAACTGATAACTATTATCCAGACCCTTATAAATAGAGTTAAAAGTGCAAAAAAATCTAATAAACAGTTTCAGCGACCACCTTCTCAAACAAATTCCACAATGAATCCAAGTTCTTCGATCAGTCAACTAAGTGCAACCCCCACAAAAAAATCTTTGTAAAATTCAATTTTTGGCGAATCGTGTTTGATAAAAACATTTTATGGTCGTTTCAATAAAATAATATTATTTTTACAAGAAGATAAATGAAAATATACTTGCCCTCTGTTCGTTCCGATTTCGTACAGGAAGTTGATTACTATGTTCACCCACATCCGAGTTATTACGTTTTAAACCTTTTAAAGTACCCCTTCTACCATTAACATTCTCATCAGTATCAACTTTCCTTTCAGTTCGTCCTCTGCTTGGGCCTTCATTATTTTGCTCATTCTGCTCTTGATTTTCTCGCGGTGGAACCCACACCCTCTTAGAATAATACATGAAGGGGGCGTTGTGCTTTGCCGACTCCTGTTTAGAACGATAATTTTATCGCCGACCTACAAATATGCATCAATCTTGAGGTGGTAAATTAGATTCCAAAGTATTCAAAATTATACCTTACAAACCGGGTTACACCACAAATTACTCGGAGCATCTTCTGAATTGCGAACCTCAACCGGAATCCATTTCCATATATCTCCAACCATGTTCAAGACCCAGGCATCAGCGTAATAAAACGAGGGACCACCCGAACCACCCAATATTAAAACGTTATCGTCATTCAAAACAGTTTGCGATTGAGCATATCGTTCTACTGGCTTTATATGTCCTAAAAATTTAAATTTCGGAGGGTTGCGGGCATAACAAGACAAGAACTCACCTTGGGTTTCTTGTTTATACCAAGTCCACGTATCCAAATTTAATTTCCATATATCGTTGGATGTCGTTGTATGAACAACGTTATTGGCTCTTTGCAGTCCGCCGAACACAACCATCCAATTCCGATGAACCGATACTGAATGCCCTGCAGTCGGAGGTGGCGTAATATCCGTATTAACACAAGTCCATCGATTCGCTTTTATATCGTAAGTATGTAATTCATTAAATAAATGCCAACTTTGATGTAATGGATATGACGGAGGATAGGTCCAACCCCGAATAACACTAAAATATACGATCGTATTCGTAATCGGTGCCGAATATAATCAAAAATGTTTAATTTAAAATATTACCTAGATAATCCTTGTAACACACCATCGTGCTGCATGCTTTCGGCGAAGGATAAGTTCCCATCGTAAGAGGTCGTATCCATTGCCGTTTAGACAAATCTAACCGCCACAAATCGTTAAACGTCGTCATCGAACATGTGCATCCACCGAAAATATACATGGAATTCTCATGTACTCCAGCCGCATGGGAATATCGTTTTGTTATCGTTGGCGCTAACGCAGCTGGAGTTAAAGTATTCCATGCGATATCAAAATCCGCAATTGCTTTGTTCAAATTTCTTCGTTTTATTTTTATCACATCTGTAAGTCAACAACATTAGATGTACAAAAGGAATTCCATTGTAAATACCATAAATAACGGGTCTAATTTTAGAAAGGAGTGATGAATACTCACTTAAAACGCAACTTCTCCATCTCTTTGATACCAGCATGCAATCATGAATATCTTTATATGGCGGAATTAAACCTAAAATAAATTCTAACACTTCGTCTGGTAAATCGTCTATGGTGTACACTTTTTTAGTTTCGTTCACGGTCATTTTAATTCAACTGAAATTTAACGACAACACACAAATAAACAGCAAACACAGAATTGTACATCCAACTCTGACATTTACATCTTGTTTATATATTGAAAATTTAATTTATAATGTTGCCACCCCTTCCCTAGTAAACATTTCTATAATTTAAAATTTGCAACACTGTTTATTAGATAAGTTGATTTTTAGATAAATTAAACAGTATTCAATCGGTATTACAGTTTTCAGTTGATGTTTGTAACCGCGACTTTTAATTTGACGCTGAGAAATGCTCGGTTTTAAAAGTTTTCCGCAAATTTCAATATTGTTTTAATAACATAAGTGCTAATGAATATTTCGTGTATGTGTACTGTGTATAGTGCTCGTTCCCGTTCGAACTTTTACTGATTAACCTTTCTTGTTTATTGTATAACCTAAGAATACATCAATTTTCTATACAAAATGTCTTTATTAATACATTTAAACCCTGTAATGGATCATTTACGGAAGTTGAAACAATTTTTACCTTATAACTTGAAGATTTCAACTTCGCAAAAGGTTTGTCTCTCGTATATTATTCTATTGAGCCTTTAGACGTTACGATTTACTCTCCTTTAAGGTTGTTCTTGTATCAGTTACTGCAAGCGTAGCATTAATTGGTTTACTTGCTAGACATATGAGACGAAAGAAGCAAATCGTTGATCCTGTAAAGCTTAAACGAAGTTTATCGAAGAGAACGAGGGGCTCTGGTATAAGGAGCCCGAATGGAGGTAAGTGCATATATTATAATTATAAATTATTTAATAATAAAATATCTTATCAATATTATCGCATAAGTGCACTGAATTTTTTTTTATATAATAATGTATGTAAATATTTGAAATAATAGTGCAATATCCATTTTTAAGGAGATAAATAATTAATTGATATTTACTGACAAATTACGGTAATTGTTGTTACAAAGATCATGGACGTAATCATAGGAAATATCCATGATCTATTAGAAATTATTTATGCGAGAAACAATCTTATTTATTAACGTATAGTTAGCGTTTATTTCAATAGATGGCACTGTCGGTACAAGAACTGAAAAAATCCCCATTATAGTTAATGTTTTTGGCGTAAGATGGCACTTTGAGAGCAAAACGATGGGGAAATTTAAAAGTTAATTAAAAAGATAAATCAATTAAATCCAACAGCGCATAAAGGATGCCAAAGAAGAAGAATTAATTAAAACAATATAACTGAAGTGATAATAAATCTGCAGAATTAATGTTAGCTCGTATTTTATGTAGAATATTTTTCATATTTGCCAGGATTTATAAAGGCAATTTGGAGATCCTCGTTGAAACCTTTTGCTCAGATAGATTTCGATTTTGCAATATAATAGTGTCTTATATGGTAGCCAATAAAGAAATATTATGTAGTGGGTATGTAAATAACCGGTGATAATAAAAAACATCAAAGAGACGTCAAACCTTGGTATTTATGTTGAAATCCGTATTTAAATTTATTTCTTGTATAAGAGGATTTTATTAAAGAAAAAAATGAAGATATATTTCGAATCTGATACAGTAAAAAAGTATTATCAATAGAACATAAAAATGTATTTTATATGAGCGATAAATTGTAGGAAGCAGATGAATTCTATATTTGGCAACAGTTGTGCTACTCTCCCCGTTTTGTTTACCGCTTTGCCAGTGACTTTGGATCTAAATGTTCCCTGAAATTGCCTTTTGTGTCGAAGAAGACCTCCAAGTTTCATTCAAGTCATCTCACTTCCTCTTATGAGTAATAACAAGTGCTTCCGATTTCTCTGGAGCTATCGGCAGTTACTATTATAGTAGAACCTCATCGATTAACCGTCACCTTCGGGACCAGGGCATGGTCGGAACGCTAAAAAGTGCGGATAATCAGAGGAGAATGAAAAATGCCATTTGCGGAGGTCAAATGAATATATGTAATGAATCAAAATCAATCATCAAGCAAACAGGTTACAGTAATATAACAAGTAAAACCAAAGTAAAAAAGAACGGTTTAGACATTAAAAAATTACTTGAAAAGTTCTAAAATGTTTCGTTGTTTTAACTTTTTAAATCTAGACATAGCTGCTGCATCACACCACTTCTTTGCCCATAGATGTAGCGGTTGATTGTTCTAAATATTTGAGGGTAGTCTCGAAGGCATCCTTTGTTCCGGAGTGGCTGATTGTTTCCTCTTCCCTTTCGTCGTCTTCTTCTTCTTTATCTTTTTCATTGTCAGCCTGTTCCAAAACGAGGTCGATAATCTGGTCATCTCCCAGATTGCAGATCAGTCACTGAATCTGCTGTGTTTGATTCATCAGCTTCTGGAATGTCTTGGTCTTGGTTGAGGTTAGGACAAATCTTTTTTCAGGATTTTCGAAGAGTGGTGTCTTTTAGTTCGTCCCAAGCTCGAGCGCAAGTGTATCTTGCATCTTTTATGTTAAGGCTTTTAAATGATTCAAAGAGATCGCCACCCTCTTCTGTTTTCTATAACAAAGCGCTCACGTGTTTCCTTCTATAACGTCGTTGCAGCCATTATATGACGTCCTGATCCATGGGTTGGATCAAAGACATCACCGCGAGGGGGAGGGGAGAGGGGAGGGCTTGGAGCATTGTCAAGCAATAAAATTGCACGGATTGGCAGATTTTTTGCCTTCAAGTATTTTTTGGCAGCCGAACAAATGCATTGAAAAACCACTCTTTAAACAAAAAACAATCCATCCAAACACTTTTCTGAGCTCTATAATAAACAGGGAGTGTCTCCATGTTGATGTTTTTAAACGCTCTTGGTTTCTTAGACTTGCCGATTATAAACAACGGCAATTTATGATCACCACTAGCTTTACTGCATGTTGCGATAGTAAACATGTTCTTAGCCAGTTTTGTGCCTGCAACTGTTTCATTTGTTGATGCTAGGGTTTTTTAGACAGCATTTTGTGGTTAAGACCTGTCTTGTCGACAATGTAGGGCTGATTGGCTGACAAATCATTTTCTGAAATTATCTTATCAAACTTTTCAATAGACTACCTACTCGCATCATCATCGGCAGAAAGTTTTTCACCAGAAATACAAAGTTTTTTAACGCCGTTACGATTTTTTCCATCCAGTTTTTTGTGCAGCTGAAACGCTTTTTCTTTTATAATTGGGCCAGAGAGAGGGTACGTCTTTCCTGGCAATACCAAACCCAGACTGCGTCATCTAAAACCTCAAGTTTTCATCAAAGTTTTTCTATTTTTTACAGCTTTTTCTTCTTCCATTGTCAAACAAACAGATTCAAGATCCTTACGATTCTTTCTCCAGTCTTTAATCGTTGATGTTCCTACACCTATTTCAGAGGCTAATTTGTCGCCTCTTTCTGAACCCATATTGGTGTTTCGCTAATCCTTCCTTCTTATCTATATGCCTTTATCTTTTTCAGTTTGCTCTGATTATTTGGTATTAAAATGACTTCTTTCTACTCCTCGGGGAACCTGTGTTATCAAGGATTCATTTAGTACTCTTAAGAGCCACTGATTGTCAGATTTTGCCGTTTATTTGATACTAGGAACATCCTCAACTTCTCCCATCTTTCATTAACTCATTATTTTTCCCTGCAGGAACATTAAATCGATATCTTCGTTTGGGTTTCGCATGCATATAAATACTAGTACTGCTACCGTTCTTGGATATACCTAACTATATAGTGCATTTGTCCACGAACGTTCAGACTTTAATGTTTTATTGTGGCTCTGCGGCTTAGGATTTTTTTTTAGAACTGCTTCTCGATCAAATGCATGGATGCCGCAGGCCTTAAATCCTAATTTCATATTTTCAGTATTACTGAATCCCACCGCTAGTAAAGTTGATGACAAATGTTTAGGGAAATCTGTTTTTGAAGAACTTCACGATGCTTTAACTTCCATTCTTTCTCCATTTTCGGACCATCGTGTTTCCATCACAGGACCCATTCTAGCATGAGTTCCACAGGGCTCTCTTCTCGGTCTAGAACTTTTCAGAACTTTTAACGAGGCGGACGTTGGTTTTTCATCTAGATCCAACGCTCCTACCAGATTTCAAGAGGCGGTGGACGAGCTCTTGTCTTGCTATACCAAATGGAGCCTAGCTAAGATCTATTCCTCCAGAGAACATCTACATAAATTATATTAAGGACGTTTTGATTCAGAATTAACTGAAAGCACTTTTTTAAAGACTTTTTGTTATTATACAAACGTTGGAATAAGTATCAGGTTTCAAAAGTTTCAAATCATTAATGAAAGTGTCATTATTTTAGCCATTTAAAAAAAATTATGCTTTTAAAGTATCTACGTTGAAATTTTACACTTTCTTGTCGAAACTAGCCAACCAACGTGTTAAATTAAAAGCTGTCGGCAGCTGTTCTAAGAAAGGATAAATTCCAATCATTATTTAAAATAAATTGTTCTGGTTTATCTCTACTATAGATTTATTTACGATCTTCGAATAGAGGCCGGTACGCAATGATTTAATAAATTTCATGTCTTATCTCTTGCCGTATTAATTTTCCGGTCATCTAAACATTTCTTCGCAGATGTGATTAGCCAAGCGAGCAGCGGCCGAAGGAGCGCCGCCTATAGCGGGCACACGGATAGAATAACAATGAGACAAGGCTCGGTTATCAGCGAAAGGGCCTCGATGGCGTCTGGTAGCGTCGTCAGCGGTGGTCTTGTCATACCAGAAGCGGGAGATGCGACCAGGCTCACACCTCAACAGCTCGGCGTGATGGGTGAGTTATCTAAATTTTTTTCCTAAATGATGTTAATAAGAAAATGTCTTATCGATTTATAGGAATTTTTTAATTAAAATTCTGCCAAATTAAGCTAAAAAGGCAGCTGCTATAATCCGTATCTTTTGAAACACAATTCGCTGGATTACAATGGTATTTATAATTACATTTTTAGCAATTTTAAGCGAATTTTTTCAATTTGAATGCAAAGAGAACTAAATGCCTCTGTTCGGACACTTAAAAGTTCGGTTTGACAAATTTACAGCTGTCAGATGTTGTTTGACAGCTAATATGGTTACTTCTTATGGTTACAAAAATACTGCATCTATAATTTGGCAGCTATTGTTAAATTTGTAAAAATTGCTGCTTTTTAGCAGTCTAACAGATGAATCATGACTATTTTAACGGTTCCTATAGCCAAAACAAGAAACAGATAACTGATTTTGTAGTTTCACAGTTTTCAAATGAGTGTAACGCCTGGAAGTGATGAAATAGACGAAAATGACTGTTTTTGTTTAATTTGACAGCTGTCAGAGGTATTTTTTGAAGGTTGTTACACTAACAAATTAAAAACAATAAACGATTTTATGATTTTACATCTATCAAATGTGTATTGACATCTACGATGATCAAACTTGGAAATAAAATATTGTATTTATAATTTGACAGCTAGCAGATAATATTGACATTATATCTTACTTTGTATATTAGCTCTGCCAAAACAAGAAAAAAACCTTTTTTTTTATAATTTCACAGCCTTCAAAACACCTACAAGTGCTAAAATTGTTTTTACAATTTGACAGCTGTCAAATATTTTTTTAATTTTTTTGACTTACCACATTCAAAAGTGATATAAAATGGCGATTTCACCATTTTACAGCTATCAGATATCGTTTGACAGCTAATATGGTTATAGTTTTCAAAATAACCCTTTATTTTAAATTTGACAGCTGTCAGAAGTATTTTTTTATGGTTCTGACACTAACAAATTCAAAATAAATGAACTATTTTATTATTTTCCATCTGTCAAATGTACATTAACAGCTACGATGATCAAAATTAGAAATAAAATATTGTATTTATAATTTGACAGCTAGCAGATAATATTGACATCGTATTTTGCATATTAGTTCTGCCAAAACAAGAAAAAAGAACCTTTTTTATAATTTCACAGATTTCAAAACACATTACAAGTGGTAAAATTGTTTTTACAATTTGACAGCTGTCACAAATATTTTTATTTTATTTTTTTGACTTACTACATTCAAAAGTTATATAAAATAGCGATTTGACCATTTTACAGCTATCAGATATCGTTTGACAGCTAATATGGTTATGGTTTTCAAAATAACGCCTTTTTTTTAAATTTGACAGCTGTCAGACGTATTTTTTATGCCTCTGACATTAACAAATTGTGTTTTGACAGCTACAATGATCAAATTTGGAATACTTACGGAGTTACATCTACTAATACAGTAAAAAATATATTCTTTTAAGTTTGACAGTTTTCCAAAATGTTATAAAGGTTGCAAGCGTTGAAATTGGGACACATTAACTTTTTTTATAATTTCACGGTTCCCAGAAGTATGTATTGATAGTTACAACATTTAAACAAAAAAAAACTGATTTTACAATTAACTAGCTGTATTAGATGCGCGTTTACAATTTGACATCTGTCAAGAAAGAATTTTGCGATGGTTATGACAATCCGACAAGTTTTAGATTTTATGATTTGACAGCTATCAAAACTGTTTTGACAGTTTCAAAGATCGAATTTGGAATAGTTTCTTAAAATAACTATTTTTCTTCCAGTTTGACAAAATTGTTTTAAATACCCCAGAAAAAAAGAGAATAACGCTTTTTTACCGCTTTCAAATACATACACTGTCGGCCCCGAGACAGCTTCAATCGTACTAGTGGTACTAGTAATGTAAAATATCGACACCGTTGCCACAGCATTGCAATTTTGGCGATAAACGTCAATGAAATGTCATTTTTGACACTTTTTGACTTAGTCGATGCAGGATATTTTCTTTGCTAACGACAGTATGTATGTATGAACGACTAGGTAGACATAGGAGGCCAAAAGAGAAAACTTTGAAAGCAAAAGAAATAACGCCAACACAAGATATTTTAATATTCAATCAAATCAGCTTCACCACGTGCATCTGTTATGCGTAATCTACGATGCGGATATGGCATCGCTGTTCGATAAAATGCATTACATTTAAGATTGAAAAAGGCCGACAGTGTATTTAAAACATCTAAGTGCTGAAATTAGCAGAAAATAATTGTTTTTGCAATTTCAAAACCGTGTTAGATGTGCTTTTACAATTTGACAGCTGTCAGAAGTATTTTTTGGTGGTTTTGACACACAGAAATTGGTTTATATTTTGACAGCTACAGTAATTGAGTTTAGAATACTTTCAGAGTTACATCCGTTGTGAAAAGCAACAGACTGAGAAGAAGATATTTGCTTTTGAAGTTTTACAGCAGTCAATTTCACTACTGTCAGACGTATTTTTACAGCTAACACAATAATCAAACTTGAAAAGAAAATGTTAATAACTATTTGTTTATATTTTAGCAGTTGTCAAAAATAATTTAACTACAATACTAGACAAAATAACAATAAAATCATTACTTTTATAGTTTCACAGCTTTCAAAACAATTGCAGCACCTGTCGAAACAATTATTACAATTTGACAGCTGTCAGAAGTATTATCAAGGTTAAATGTTGTAAAAACTAGCGATTTGACAATGTTAGAGCTGTCAAGTATCGTTTGATAGCTAATATGGTTACTTTCGGCAACAAGAATACATTATTTATATGTAATATAATAGCAGCTATCAGAAGTATTTTGGCAAAAATAGCTGTTTTTTTTTAATTTGACAGCTGTCAGAAGTATTTTTTAATGACTTTCTGTGAGATACGTCCGTTTTTTTTTCGAATATGAATCAATAACGAATTGAAAAATAAATATAAGGTTGCATTAAATACAATGAGCGGTAATATTTTCTACTCTACTGTACTTCTACGGAAATATTTAATTCTGTATTGCATAAAAGGAAACCAACATATCCTCTAAATATCACACAGAATATAATTACTCGCGTAATTGCTATGCAGCAACTATGAATCGACGTAAATATATGTTAAAACTTGCACACCATAATCCAGCGCAAATTGTCCGTGGGATAATTGCCGTTAAATATATCGTGTTGGCATTATACCGCTCAGAACCTATCACCGGACGCGTCAAATAGCCGCATATAAATAATGGGCTAATATCCGGGCTTCCTAATTCGGTCAGAATGTCTACTGTGAGATTGCAGCAGGTGGCTGTGGATAGCCGCACACAGTGTACACGTGTAGACTAGTCTGGTTCTCAACCCCTTCACACAAAAGCAGCCGAAGCGGTAACTTAATTAATACGACCGGCCTTTATTATTCCGTGAGAAGTTACTCGGTTTTTATTACGTTTACTTTAATTGGGTGTCCAATTAACGACATCGCCTATACACGACCAAATAACCTTTTGGTGTTGATCAACGTTGACATTTTTAAGATTTTCGTTTACGAAGAACCAGAAGAAATTATTGTAATTGTCAACAGTATCTTTGCATCTATAACAGAAATTCGGCAATTGGGAGAAATGTTGAAAAAGGTTTTGTTTTTGTTCGTAACGCAAATTTTCGAAGAACTCAGAGTAAAAGACCAATTTGGAAGAAAACTCGTTTCTTCGAATCTTGTCGAAATGCATTACCTGACGTCAACGTATTTCTTGCCTACTGCAAAGCCTGTTGTCTTGGGCATCATTTTTGCAAGGATGTTCCCTTTATAATTCCAGTCAAAAGTGTCGCAGAGTTGTCCTGATATCACAACTTGATATTTTTCACCATTGGAGGGGGGGAGGAGAGGTGGCCCGGGGAGGTGGCCTTCCAAGGGAAGGCTTATTTTGTTGAGGATGTCCGTCCACACATTGCTACACCGAAAGAGCTTGAAACTATCTTCCACGTTCACCAAAAGCATAACCAATTCTATCTTGAGGGCGGCCACAATGACTTTCCACAAAGTTGCGAGATCTACTGAGGGAGAAACGAAAGGCCAGAAAAAAAGCCCAAAGAACGGGTAGTCCATTGCAAGGGCCAATTCACTTGCTAACAACTTACGCGATGAGTTCAAAGATTTTCACAACGAAAGATGGTGGTCAAGGCTCCCTTCTTCGTCCGTTGAGGGCGGCTTTAGTTGGAGGTTGGTCAAAACACTTAAAGCCACCGGGGCTTCAAGAGCAGATGGCCCCATTTAGGGGGTGAACGGTCTTGTATACGACGATTTGGGCAAGTCACAGGTATTTGCAAAACATTTGTTTCCAACCGTCTTTGGAGACGTGGACTCAGACGATGAGTTTAACTATCTTGATGAGGATCAGTTTATTCCTCGACAAGCTTACTGACATTGATGATGTTAACAATGCTGCATATGGCTCTACGCAGCATTGTTAACATCCATTATTTCTGAGATGTTTCCCTTCCATCTATGTCAGAATCGTCCCAAAAAGAGGCAAAGATGCCCTTTTCCTCCAGAATTATAGGCCTATAAGCCTAATTTATCCAAAATCACCGAGGCCGGCATATTGAGTCGACTCAAGGATGAATTGTTTGAGATTAACGTTATTCAACAGGAACAGTTCGGCTTCCGTGAGGCTCTCTCAACAGAATATCAGTTTTTAAGAATAACGGAGGAGATCAGGGATGATTCTGGACGTGGACGTAGTGCCTTCAATTTTGTCTAGGACGAGGCCCTATTGTATAAAATGAATAAGGCAGGCCTCAACTTCAATCTAATAATAAACTTGGTAGAATCTTACCTCTCAGATAGATCTTTTGCCACTAAAATTGGGAACGACGCAGCTGGTGTCCCTCAGGGACACACCAATTTTGTTTTTTCCTTTTTATGCCCGATCTCCTGAGGACCCTCGGAACAAAAGGCACGGCAATCTCTTTACGAATTAGAATTACATCTAACAAAAAACTTAACAAACTTTGGAAACGTAGAATATGTCACAACCTCTTGCTTGCGTCTCTGGATTACAACAAATCACAAATCATCGTTTGACCACCCACCGGATAATTTTTATCTGAGCTCGAAGTTGTAGATAACAGTTTTGAAAGTTCGTTGCACTTTGCACAAACTTTGAGAGGTGGTCAAACGCTGAAAATGATACGGCTGATTGTCTCATGTCTTTAGATCACAAGAAAATCGAAAATCAAAATTTGACCACCCACCCCTTAATTTCGATCCGACCTTGTAGTTAGATATAAAAGAGTTCAAGATTTATCCAGTTTTTTTACAAACTTTGAGAATTGATCAAACGCTGAAAATGGTACACCTTATTGTCTCCTGTCTTCACACCACAAAAAAAAAACAAAAATTGTCGTTTCGTCACCTACCTGTTTTTTTATCCGACCTTGAATTTACACGTAAGAGAGCTTGAAAGGTCATCGGACATTTCACAAGCTTTAGGAGGTGGTCAAACGCTGTTTTAGTGATTATTATTGAGTTCAAAAGAAAATTAAACTACTTATTCGCGTTTGTTTTTTCAAAATTAAAAATGGTGGTCAAACGATCGCCAATCCTATCCTGTAAATTTTGAAAATGTAAAAGGTGGTCAATCGATGAGCAATCGTATCCGATGAACAAAATTCCAATATTTCAAACATTGAGCATTGGTTATGGAGGTTATAGAGGCTATAGCCTAAATGAAAGGCGGTCAATTGAAATCACTGACGGTCAATAAATGGTCAAAATTTTTTTTTATTTTCGCGGATTTTTGACCATTTTGTGGTGTCAACTTCACTTTCTGTCTTATAAATCTCAATTGTTAGCTAAGTTAGGATTTTGTAGTTAAGGATTTTCAGCTGTATTCCAAGGTGCATTTCAGCAAATTATTTTCGATACGGAGGGTACCAAAACATTGTGACATGATGATGATATTTTCAAGGCATTTATGTACAGTGACGTCTTTTATTCTTGTCAGCCAGTACTAACACGATGTAGATTGTGCATACGAATGAACGGTGGCTTACTTGAACAGTTGTTACATTAATGATTCAGCTACCTAACTACACGTTTATTTAATGAACACTAACAAACAAAATGTTAAAGATATTTTTGTACTCGCTTATCAAAACCTGTCATTTCACGATTCGATTTGCGTGCGTAAAAAGTAAAGTTGGTACTTCCTGGAACTTGATTAATTTAGTGACATTTTAAAATCATAAATCCCTAACCTTAATAATATGGTCATAAACGATAACGTATTTAACAATAATGTATTATTATTATAGTTCTCGTACAAAAAATATTGTACAAACTTCGTGCGTGAAACATTTCGCGAATTCGTATCCATAAAGCGCTCGCCTCCGGCTCGCGCTTTAAACTGGTCACTCATTCGCGAAATATGATTTCACGCACTTGGTTCGTAAATAACTATTTGACAGTACTTGAAGACTTGTTACTTTTTGTTTTTTTTTATCAGTATTCACTTAAGTTATCCACAGTTCCATGACTTACTATGTTAAAATCTTACTTTCTCTATTTTTCATATTTTTACTATCTTGAACATAAACATGTTATACATTATTGAATAGCATTTTTTTTTGAAGATATTAAAAATGTCAAAATCCAATATGGCTGCAATAAGAAAAACAAAAGTTGATTATTGTCACGCAAAATCTAGTAAACCTAGATTTTTTTTTAATCATTTTTAAAATCTTCATGACTTGTTATCCGTAGCCTGCAACTTTTGTAAATTTATTTCTTTTACGAAACAAAATATGGAAGATTTTCAAAAATGCATTTTTTTCTTTTTCACCCTGTATCTGCTTAATGAAACAAAAATTTCACAATCTGATGTCGGTTTATTCATGGACAAATGAATACGCAACTTCTCTCCCATTTAACCGACGTTGTATCTCCAACGGTTTCCAATATCCCCATGTACTGCATTTTAAACTGGACACCCCGTATATCGTCGTACATAAGGGTTATATTTATAAAGTTTTATGACACTTTGAGTCAGTACTAAAGCACGTCACTGTACATATTTCTCAATTTTTTATATTTAGTAGTAAACGACCGGTTTCGGCTTTTGTAAGTCTTCTTCAGGTATGTATCAAGATCGATTATTTTAAGAAGTCAATTTAGAAAATAAAACAAATTAAACATTAATTATAACACGCACTGCGCCGCTGGAAGGAATATTTTCAAAGCATGACTCATACGCGAATCTTATGAATGATTCATATGTAGTTATATTTACAAATTACACGAATAGAGGTCGCTGTTGGAAACTTTCACTCTAAACAACAATTATTTCGTAATAACGAATGTATAATATGTTTGTTCCCAACTTTAATCATCAAAATTAATAACTACGTTATTCAATATTTTATTGATAATAATAATTTCGTAAAAAGTATTTAATTAATAATACAAATATTAATTTTATCATCACCTTGTGTATAAAAAAAAAAAACAAAATTTCACAGTAATAATAATTAAAATAATTTTCAGTTTATTTTAAATACAGTAAAAATATAATTTTATATATTTTTTTGAAAGAAAAAGAATACAAAAAAATTGTGGGCTCGTCCGGGATTTGAACCCGGGACCTCTCGCACCCTAAGCGAAAATCATACCCCTAGACCAACGAGCCAGTTGATATCTTTCTTTATTTCCTAGAACACATCAAATTGTTTAAACAATAAAAATGGTTTCAAAATCATTAAAATAGAATAATCTTTATGGTGATCTAAGAATCTATGTTATAAACGTACCTGTACTAAATTAAAATGCATTGACGTCAATCATAATTGATAATTCACGGTAAATGAAAATATTTCTTTGTTTATTTTTTTTTGTATACGTTTGTCACGTTTAACATGAAATGTACTAGTAATTATAAATTTAACTGATTGTGAGCGAGCTCTGAAGCTTTATAATTAAAGGTTTCGTAATATCATCTACGTAAAACAAACCTTAGGAAATTCAATTAAATTGTTTATTGTGTGTATACCTAACACTGTAGAGTTGCTGCTCTTTTGTGGGTTGGTTATTCTAGATTCTACTTACAATGAGTTCAAAGGAATTCATCCAAAGTATTAATTGTAAGCTCGGCGTTAAGTATACAAGCAAGAAGAAAAAAAAGACAGCGCTAACGAAATTAAAAGCGGTATTGAGTTAAGGATAATTGCAATGAAGTATTTCTTCCGGCTTTAATCTCGCCATTATGCCGCGAATAAAAGGGAAGGTTGTATTTACTTACCTCTCTCGTATAGCCTGAATCAGTCTGAATGTAGAATGAGTCAACTTGACACTAATTAAAATGTAAACGCAAGACGTAACATACATGGGCATTCCTTCACTAATTAATCCCTATCAGCATCTTGGGTTGATAGGGCAAAGTGGATGACTAAGCGATGCAATTAATGGAGGGTAATCTGTTGGAAACTGCTCCTGTCTTTGATGTGAATACGAAGTTATTTACATTGAACGCCGTAAAATGTAACAGCAATAACCAGCTATTTTCAAAGATATTTTGTCTTTCTTTGGCACGTTTTTAGAAAGACTTCGTTGAGAAAGAACCGTTTTATAACAATTCGGTTCGACGAAGTAACATATCCTGGAGATGTTGCTTTTTCGAATCGAACGTAGCATAAATGTCCTTGTCAGTAATATAGTAAGAGCCAGATATCTTTCCTTCTCGACACAACTGATGTATTTTTGTATCATCTTTAGTGGGGCGACAAAATCTCAAAATGGCCAAAAATTGGACATGTTCCCTTTACCAAATAACCGATTCACTTGAATATTGATACTTTCACAGCCAGTCATGGTTGGCGGCAAAGATTTAAACACCATCATGGCATAAGGTTTTTGAAAATCACAGGAAAAGTTATCAGCCAACCCAGATTTTTATTATTCAAGAACTTGACCTAAAGCGGCATCAGATTTATAATGCTGATGAGACAGGACTGTATTGCCGATTATTGCATGACAAAACTTAACATTTCTAAGCAACGACTGACGCTTATGGCTTACGTAAATGCTTCAGACTTCCACAAGCTGAAACCTCTAGTGATAGAGAAATCAAAAAATCCAATAGAATCATATAGAAATACTAAAAAGGCGCCGTCTCTTCCCCCAGCAACAGAACTGAAGACTAAAGATGGGATGATCTTTGTAAAATTCTTACCACTTTAATGTTACATCTTTGACCTAACTCTTGGATCAAAATATTTGAAGGCTCACGAAACTGTACTAATAGAAACAGTTTACTCAGTTCTGTTGTATCAACATGGATGATTCTAGAAAACGTCTAAGCATTTCTTAAAGACTGTTTGTTATGAGGGCTTCCCGGTTTTGACCGCGTCATAGTAAAGTACAGAAGGTCGTTAGAAGGTTTTTGCCTCTAGCGTGGTTGTCACGTCGAGTTACCGTGACCTACTTGTATCCCTCACCTAGTTTTCCTCCTGAAGACACCACTTACATTAGTGGCAAAACGTCGAGTTTGAGTAAGTTAATGTCCACAAGGAATTATGGTTGGATTGAATCAATTTTTGAAGCTTTGTTTGCACTTCGATTCAGACAATTTAAAAACATGCATTTCGAAAGCATTAACCGCTTCTTGGGTTGGTTGAAAGATGTTGACTTCTAATTTATTTTCGATATGTGGGAAACTGTACGGTGGATTAGCCCATCAATTCAACTTTTCCCGTTGTCTCTTACCTGATTCGATGTCGTGGTGCAAAAAGATTTGTTTTCTAGCAAGCAACAGCTTGTATACTATTACAGAATTACCCTTCCAATGTTGTACTAACGGTTACTAATAGTTATCACATGTCTGGCTTTTCCAAGGAAACAATGCTTCGTGAGCGAATAAATTTTCTTGGATTTGACTCCTTTTGAGAGACTTCACATGATTCCATGGCCTCTATGCGATATTGTAGACGTGTTTTTTACATCGTGGTTTTTCGAGCGTTTTCAACGCCTCTGGTTTTCGAGCAATTCTTTAGATAAATGTCTCGTCATGATTTTACAACATCAGTTTGTGCACAGTATCAATGTTTTCTAGAATATCGATTCTGCTAATTAATGCAAACAATTTGATATAACATTAGTTGGGTCTAAAGCCCATAGTTACAGAGAGAAAAGCGATTAAAGTTGCAAAAAAGCTCCAATGTCGTCCATTATATACTTAAACCGGATATGACTATTAAAAAATTAAGTGTATCATTAAATGTTCCATATTCTTGAATAAAAAAATGGCCTGCACTCAACTTGAATTTATTCACCATTGTACAGGGAGATCGAGTTTTTGTTTTTTGAAATAGAACACCCTGTATATTATTTTTTTTCTATGTTAAAGAGAACTTTATTAGTTTTCCAAAATGCCATGCATGTTACCTTTTGACTGGCGGTTTTACAAATTGACCGCGCACAAAATATAAAAATGCTATGTAGATTTAATGATAATAAAAAAATTTGCAACAAAAATAACAATATTGGTAACTATTAAACAATACTATAATAGATGTTCAAACAATTGCCGTTTAAATGCAGACACATTTCAAGCCGACTGATAAATGATAGCTTAAATTTTTGTAAAATGTGTTCCGGAAATATTGTAAAGACCTTATTCTGGTCTTCATATCCTCTACTCTTGTAATAGGAATATCTTTATAAACATCATATTTAACATGCCCCCACAAAAGAAATCTATTGGTGACAGATCGGGTGATTCCGGTAGCCACGCAATTAGTCCACCGTGTCCGATTTAGCGATTTGCTTTCTAGTTATGGAGATAAGCTGTTACGTTTCTGTGGTAATGTGGGGAGCTCCATTGTGCTGAAACCAAATTGCTCTCTTGCTCTCAAACTTAGTTTCTAGAAGTTGTGGCAACTCATTTCTAAGAAAAATCTAGATATAGTTCGCCAGTTAACCTTTCTTCAAAAGAAAGGTCCTATTACATTTATTAAGTAGCAGAATCGATTGGAGTATTCTAATACTGAGTGTTCCATTTAAAAAAAAAACATAAGTTTGGTTCGTCACCGACTGGTTCGCGTCCCAGATAAAATATTTTAAAACGTAGCCCATCAAATTCCAAAAAGGTTTTTCGAAATTTCTCATAGTTTAATTACAATCGTCCACCCTATCGTCGTTGCACCTGCATATCTGGCTTTAATAGTCTTTCATCCTGAAATCAATGCATTGTTGATCAGATTATTCACGTCGGAAGTAGAAATTTGCGACAGAAACTTCGCTTGGCAGCACCAGGATTGCTTATTTGTGCAATACAATGCATAGCTAATGAATGATACGTCTGTTGCATATTGAATATTGACATATCCAATGTGAGATGTCAATTTACTAGTACTGGGCCAGCAGATTTTTATTCCAAACATTTTTAATTTTTTAAAAAAGATCACAATTCACCGACTCATGAGGAGGAACTTATCAAATACTTCAAAAAAAATTTTGTGAATGAGTATTTTAAAAATCGGTTATTTTATTTTTTGTAGGGACATCTACAAAAGAAAATCGTTAATAAATATGGTTTTTTCATCTAATTTAGGTAGCCCTGTTTTATAGGGTTTCTTAAATTATTATAATTAATTTTATCATCATCAACATGTCTTTGTGAACGCAACATGTATATAAAACGTAACGTTAAACGTAAATGAGCATAGAACGTAACATAAACGTACACATTGAATGTAATATAAACGTAATAGTTATAGTAACATAATACCCAACGCTTCAAAGAAAAGAAGCGGCATTAATAACCTTTTTGTAAAAAAATTCAATGATAGAAAATAAAATAAAACAATAAAAGTCATTGTTGATAAAATTATAAATTTACACAAATACAATAAAAATATTAATTTGAACGTACACATATTTTTTTAAGAAATAATTTTGAAAATAAAAAATAGCAAATCGCAGCGAAATTTTCGTGACGCTATCTTTAGAGTGCAGTACAAATGTACGATTTCGGATGAAACGTGCGGCTAGCTGCAGTGTAGCA
>CM043017.1:176838559-176945223 GCA_023690525.1 Holotrichia oblita
ACGTCAGAAATTCCACTACTTTAGTCCCATCGAATAACCAGGACAAGAAATAGATTCTTGGAAAATCGGTCTTATTCGATAATTTAAGAAAGGACGGTCCCTTTTCAACATGTGTTAACAATTACAGTCGGGTCCGCTTATAACGAGTACAACTTATAACGAACGTCCGGTTTTAACGAGTGATTTTCAGTGTTACGGAAAATTGTTCCTTAAACTTAATACAATTTGAGTTCGGATACAACGAGCTCGGATATACCGAGCACTTCTTTTAGTACGAGCAAATTTTCTGTTTCCCGCTGTGATTATAACGAGGACTCGACAAATTCTTCGGCTGTTAACGCAGGCCCGATGTAAACAAACTTGTCATAACTCGTCTACTGGAATTTTTATTCAGTAGTTTTTATAGCTTGTTACTAGTAACATTATCGTCATGCCGAGAAATAGAAAATCCCTTACATTAGAACAAAAAATTAAAATTATCGATGACATCAACAGTGGAACATCTAATGCTAAAACATGTAGAAAGTATAGCTTGTCAACTTCGACTGTTTCCACAATTTGGAAAAACAGGAATAAAATTAAAGGGTCATTAAATTCGAATATTTCTAAGTTAAAACGAATTCGAAAACCAGTTAACAAGGAAGTTGATCAAGCATTATTGCAGTGGTTAAAAGGACTCAAAATGTGCCAATAAGTGGACCAATACTACAGGAAAAAGCAGAAGAATTTTCCAAAATAATGTTCCCCAATAATGAAGCATCTTGTTCAAAAAGCTGGATAGACCGTTTTAAGAAGAGGTACCATATTTCATCTAGTAAAATCCATGGAGAAGGCGCAAGTGTTTCTGCTGAAACAACAAAGGACTGGTTAGACAATGTTTGGCCCACAATAAGGAAAGGTTATTCCGACAGCGATATTTTTAACGGGGATGAAACTGGTCTCTTTTATAAAATTGTCCCAAACCAAACACTGAAGTTTCAAAAAGAAAAGTGTCAAGGAGGCAAAAAAAGCAAAGAAAGAATCACCGTTTTTGTCTGTGCCAACATGACGGGAACCGAAAAGAGAAAGTTGCTGGTCATTGGAAAATCTAAAGCACTTCGTTTTGTTTTAGGACTTGCAAAGTGTTACCGGTTAATTACACCGCTAATAAGAAAGCATGGGTAACATCAGAGATTTTCGAAAAGAAATAAGAAACTGGGACTATGAACTACAAAAACAGAACAGAAACATAGTGTTAATGATTGACAATTGTCCCAGCCCATCCTGCCTGCAATTGAAAAAACCTACGTGCTATAAAGTTAGTTTTTCTTCCACCCAACACAACAGCAGCCCTACAACCCATGGATCAAGGTATTATCGCCTGTCTCAAACAACATTATAAGAAAATGGTTTTATGCAGGATGATTTCTTGTTTGGATGAAGGTAAGGATTTTAACTTTACTTTGTTGGATGGTATATTAGCTATAAACACAGCATGGAATCGTGTTTCACAAAAAACTATTGTTAATTGTTATAAACACGCCGGATTTTATTCGGAATTTGATGATGATGATGAGATACCTTTGGCTCAGTGGATATTAAAAAGCATAAAATATCCAGAAGCTGTAGATGAAGAAGTCTCCCTTAGTTTAAATGACTGGGCTATCACAAATGATCTTGTGAAAGGGTCTTTAAACGCTGACATAATTAATGCATTTCAAGAAGTCGACGATTATTTGGTAACTTGCGAGTACCCATCAGAAATTGAAATTGCAGCAGCAGTTACAAAAACGCAATTTAATGAAAAGTCGGAATCAGAAGAAGAAGAGGAAGAGCCAGAAAGCATCTTTGAACCACCAACAGCTCAACAAGTACTTAGTGCAATAAAAACCGTATCCACTTATTTGGAATTCAATGATTTCCAAAGCACATTGAAGCAACAGTTTGATTTTGTACAAAAAGGAATTGAAGATTCTTTGTTGAAGAAAAGTGCAACTCAAAAAAAGATCACAGACTATTTAAAATGAACATTACATTGTATACTTCCATATTAAGAATTTGTATCTTGTTTATACATATTATACTAAACAAATATACTTTCTATGTCAAATAACTATGTAGTTACAAACCTGCTAAGAAATCGCTTAGAGCGAGCGTTTTCATATAGCGGACAGATTTTTTTGGCACCAGCGCCATCGTTATAAGCGGACCCGACTGTAGCTCGGTTTAGGTAAAGAATCGCATGCTATGCTTGTTTTTACTAGAAGAGTAATCAATCAAAGTTGTGGCGTTTGGTGATACCGATGTATTACCTGTTTAAAATCATCATATTTAATTTTAATTTAAACAGGTCGATAATCGCAGTAGTTAGGCGGCTACCTAGTGATGTGAGAGATCGCTGGGAGCCGGGTTCAGTTCTTCGAGGAGACGGTGATGTTCTTTTTTTTTTTCGAATAATTGTATCCAGATCGATCGATTTGCGTTTTAGAGCAAAATGATTAGCATGGCGAGATAGTGTTGTAGCAAGACACAAATTACATAGCAAGAGATACAGTTGCAGTAGTACAAGCAATCCAGCTCGATTCGAGACGAAACGATTGGTTGTACGGCTTGTCATACTACAAGTTGAAAAAAAACGTAAAAGACAAGTCAGTCGCTGTTTTCCTCCACACATAGACCGTTGAAGCAACGAGGATATTAATCCTTTTGTTTTTCTTCATGGCAATTAACTAATCTGACATGTTTTTATACTTTTTGGGAAACTTTAACTTTTTAACCGTTTGAAGCACTCAAAATGTTATTTTCATCCTAGTTTCATTAAAATCGGACATATGTTTCTAATGAGTTTATAATTAGATGTCATTTAAACAGCTTCATCATTGTCATTTTCAATAAACTGTGCGGCATTAACCGTTTAGTTTTTTTTTGTATAACTGTGATAACTATTATCCAGACCCTTATAAATAGAGTTAAAAGTGCAAAAAAATCTAATAAACAGTTTCAGCGACCACCTTCTCAAGCAAATTCGACAATGAATCCAAGTTCTTCGATCAGTCAACTAAGTGCAACCCCCACAACAGTATTTCCGAAAAAAATCTTTGTAAAATTCATTTTATGGTCGCTACAGCAATAAAATAATATTATTTTTACAAGAAGATAAATGAAAATATACTTGCCCTCTGTTCGTTCCGATTTCGTACAGGAAGTTGATTACTATGTTCACCCACATCCGAGTTATTGCGTTTTAAACCTTTTAAAGTACCCCTTCTACCATTAACATTCTCATCAGTATCAACTTTCCTTTCAGTTCGTCCTCTGCTTGGGCCTTCATTATTTTGCTCATTCTGCTCTTGATTTTCTCGTGGAACCCACACCCTCTTAGAATAATACATGAAGGGGGCGTTGTGCTTTGCCGACTCCTGTTTAGAACGATAATTTTATCGCCCACCTACAAATATGCATCAATCTTGAGGTGGTAAATTAGATTCCAAAGTATTCAAAATTATACCTTACAAACCGGGTTACACCACAAATTACTCGGAGCATCTTCTGAATTGCGAACCTCAACCGAATCCATTTCCATATATCTCCAACCATGTTCAAGACCCAGGCATCAGCGTAATAAAACGAGGGACCACCCGAACCACCCAATATTAAAACGTTATCGTCATTCAAAACAGTTTGCGATTGAGCATATCGTTCTACTGGCTTTATATGTCCTAAAAATTTAAATTGGAGGGCTGCGGCATAACAAGACAAGAACTCACCTTGGGTTTCTTGTTTATACCAAGTCCACGTATCCAAATTTAATTTCCATATATCGTTGGATGTCGTTGTATGAACAACGTTATTGGCTCTTGCAATCCGCCAACACAACCATCCAATTCCGATGAACCGATACTGAATGCCCTGCAGTCGGAGGTGGCGTAATATCCCGTATTAACACAAGTCCATCGATTCGCTTTTATATCGTAAGTATGTAATTCATTAAATAAATGCCAACTTTGATGTAATGGATATGACGGAGGATAGGTCCAACCCCGAATAACACTAAAATATACGATCGTATTCGTAATCGGTGCCGAATATAATCAAAAATGTTTAATTTAAAATATTACCTAGATAATCCTTGTAACACACCATCGTGCTGCATGCTTTCGGCGAAGGATAAGTTCCCATCGTAAGAGGCCGTATCCATTGCCGTTTAGACAAATCTAACCGCCACAAATCGTTAAAGGTCGTCATCGAACATGTGCATCCACCGGTAATATACATGGAATTCTGCGTACTCCAGCCGCATGGGAATATCGTTTTGTTATCGTTGGCGCTAACGCAGCTGGAGTTAAAGTATTCCATGCGATATCAAAACTGCAATTGCTTTGTTCAAATTTCTCTGCTTTATTTTTATCACATCTGTAAGTCAACAACATTAGATGTACAAAAGGAATTCCATTGTAAATACCATAAATAACGGGTCTAATTTTAGAAAGGAGTGATGAATACTCACTTAAAACGCAACTTCTCCATCTCTTTGATACCAGCATGCAATCATGAATATCTTTATATGGCGGAATTAAACCTAAAATAAATTCTAACACTTCGTCTGGTAAATCGTCTATGGTGTACACTTTTTTAGTTTCGTTCACGGTCATTTTAATTCAACTGAAATTTAACGACAACACACAAATAAACAGCAAACACAGAATTGTACATCCAACTCTGACATTTACATCTTGTTTATATATTGAAAATTTAATTTATAATGTTGCCACCCCTTCCTAGTAAACATTTCTATAATTTAAAATTTGCAACACTGCTTATTAGATAAGTTGATTTTTAGATAAATTAAACAGTATTCAATCGGTATTACAGTTTTCAGTTGATGTTTGTAACCGCGACTTTTAATTTGACGCTGAGAAATGCTCGGTTTTAAAAGTTTTCCGCAAATTTCAATATTGTTTTAATAACATAAGTGCTAATGAATATTTCGTGTATGTGTACTGTGTATAGTGCTCGTTCCCGTTCGAACTTTTACTGATTAACCTTTCTTGTTTATTGTATAACCTAAGAATACATCAATTTTCAATACAAAATGTCTTTATTAATACATTTAAACCCTGTAATGGATCATTTACGGAAGTTGAAACAATTTTTACCTTATAACTTGAAGATTTCAACTTCTGCAAAAGGTTTGTCTCTCGATATTATTCTATTGAGCCTTCAGACGTTACGATTTACTCTCCTTTAAGGTTGTTCTTGTATCGGTTACTGCAAGCGTAGCATTAATTGGTTTACTTGCTAGACATATGAGACGAAAGAAGCAAAATCGTTGATCCTGTAAAGCTTAAACGAAGTTTATCGAAGAGAACGAGGGGCTCTGGTATAAGGAGCCCGAATGGAGGTAAGTGCATAATTATAAATTATTTAATAATAAAATATCTTATCAATATTATCGCATAAGTGCACTGAATTTTTTTTTATATAATAAAGTATGTAAATATTTGAAATAATAGTGCAATATCCATTTTTAAGGAGATAAATAATTAATTGATATTTACTGACAAATTACGGTAATTGTTGTTACAAAGATCATGGACGTAATCATAGGAAATATCCATGATCTATTAGAAATTATTTATGCGAGAAACAAGCTATCTTATTTATTAACGTATAGTTAGCGTTTATTTCAATAGATGGCACTGTCGGTACAAGAACTGAAAAAATCCCCATTATAGTTAATGTTTTTGGCGTAAGATGGCACTTTGAGAGCAAAACGATGGGGAAATTTAAAAGTTAATTAAAAAGATAAATCAATTAAATCCAACAGCGCATAAAGGATGCCAAAGAAGAAGAATTAATTAAAACAATATAACTGAAGTGATAATAAATCTGCAGAATTAATGTTAGCTCGTATTTTATGTAGAATATTTTTCATATTTGCCAGGATTTATAAAGGCAATTTGGAGGTCCTCGTTGAAACCTTTGCTCAGATAGATTTCGATTTTGCAATATAATAGTGTCTTATATGGTAGCCAATAAAGAAATATTATGTAGTGGGTATGTAAATAACCGGTGATAATAAAAACATCAAAGAGACGTCAAAGCTTGGTATTTATGTTGAAATCCGTATTTAAATTTATTTCTTGTATAAGAGGATTTTATTAAAGAAAAAAATGACGATATATTTCGAATCTGATACAGTAAAAAAGTATTATCAATAGAACATAAAAATGTATTTTATATGAGCGATAAATTGTAGGAAGCAGATGAATTCTATATTTGGCAACAGTTGTGCTACTCTCCCCGTTTTGTTTACCGCTTTGCCAGTGACTTTGGATCTAAATGTTCCCTGAAATTGCCTTTTGTGTCGAAGAAGACCTCCAAGTTTCATTCAAGTCATCTCACTTCCTTATGAGTAATAACAAGTGCTTCCGATTTCTCTGGAGCTATCGGCAGTTACTATTACAGTAGAACCTCGATTAACCGTCACCTTCGGGACCAGGGCATGGTCGGAACGCTAAAAAGTGCGGATAATCAGAGGAGAATGAAAAAATGCCATTTGCGGAGGTCAAATGAATATATGTAATGAATCAAAATCAATCATCAAGCAAACAGGTTACAGTAATATAACAAGTAAAACCAAAGTAAAAAAGAACGGTTTAGACATTAAAAAATTACTTGAAAAGTTCTAAAATGTTTCGTTGTTTTAACTTTTTAAATCTAGACATAGCTGCTGCATCACACCACTTCTTTGCCCATAGATGTAGCGGTTGATTGTTCTAAATATTTGAGGGTAGTCTCGAAGGCATCCTTTGTTCCGGAGTGGCTGATTGTTTCCTCTTCCCTTTCGTCGTCTTCTTCTTCTTTATCTTTTTCATTGTCAGCCTGTTCCAAAACGAGGTCGATAATCTGGTCATCTCCCAGATTGCAGATCAGTCACTGAATCTGCTGTGTTTGATTCATCAGCTTCTGGAATGTCTTGGTCTTGGTTGAGGTTAGGACAAATCTTTTTTCAGGATTTTCGAAGAGTGGTGTCTTTTAGTTCGTCCCAAGCTCGAGCGCAAGTGTATCTTGCATCTTTTATGTTAAGGCTTTTAAATGATTCAAAGAGATCGCCACCCTCTTCTGTTTTCTATAACAAAGCGCTCACGTGTTTCCTTCTATAACGTCGTTGCAGCCATTATATGACGTCCTGATCCATGGGTTGGATCAAAGACATCACCGCGAGGGGAGGGGAGAGGGAGGGCTTGAGCATTGTCAAGCAATAAAATTGCACGGATTGGCAGATTTTTTGCCTTCAAGTATTTTTTGGCAGCCGAACAAATGCATTGAAAAACCACTCTTTAAACAAAAAACAATCCATCCAAACACTTTTCTGAGCTCTATAATAAACAGGGAGTGTCTCCATGTTGATGTTTTTAAACGCTCTTGGTTTCTTAGACTTGCCGATTATAAACAACGGCAATTTATGATCACCACTAGCTTTACTGCATGTTGCGATAGTAAACATGTTCTTAGCCAGTTTTGTGCCTGCAACTGTTTCATTTGTTGATGCTAGGGTTTTTTAGACAGCATTTTGTGGTTAAGACCTGTCTTGTCGACAATGTAGGGCTGATTGGCTGACAAATCATTTTCTGAAATTATCTTATCAAACTTTTCAATAGACTACCTACTCGTATCATCATCGGCAGAAAGTTTTTCACCAGAAATACAAAGTTTTTTAACGCCGTTACGGTTTTTTCCATCCAGTTTTTTGTGCAGCTGAAACGCTTTTTCTTTTATAATTGGGCCAGAGAGAGGGTACGTCTTTCCTGGCAATACCAAACCCAGACTGCGTCATCTAAAACCTCAACTTTACGTTTTATCAAAGTTCGTCTATTTTTTACAGCTTTTTCTTCTTCCATTGTCAAACAAACAGATTCAAGATCCTTACGATTCTTTCTCCAGTCTTTAATCGTTGATGTTCCTACACCTATTTCAGAGGCTAATTTGTCGCCTCTTTCTGAACCCATACTGGTGTTTCGCTAATCCTCCCTTCTTATCTATATGCCTTTATCTTTTTCAGTTTGCTCTGATTCTTTGGTATTAAAATGACTTCTTTCTACTCCTCGGGGAACCTGTGTGTTGTCAAGGATTCATTTAGTACTCTTAAGAGCCACTGATTGTCAGACTTTGCCGTTTATTTGATAGCTAGGAACATCCTCAACTTCTCCCATCTTTCATTAACTCATTATTTTTCCCTGCAGGAACATTAAATCGATATCTTCGTTTGGGTTTCGCATGCATATCAATACTAGTACTGCTACCGTTCTTGGATATACCTAACTATATAGTGCATTTGTCCACGAACGTTCAGACTTTAATGTTTCATTGTGGCTCTGCGGCTTAGGATTTTTTTTTAGAACTGCTTCTCGATCAAATGCATGGATGCCGCAGGCCTTAAATCCTAATTTCATATTTTCAGTATTACTGAATCCCACCGCTAGTAAAGTTGATGACAAATGTTTAGGGAAATCTGTTTTTGAAGAACTTCACGATGCTTTAACTTCCATTCTTTCTCCATTTTCGGACCATCGTGTTTCCATCACAGGACCCATTCTAGCATGAGTTCCACAGGGCTCTCTTCTCGGTCCAGAACTTTTCTTGGTTTTTATGTCAGTCCTACCTAAAGTTGCGGGCACCCACTTTTGCAGAATTAACTGAAAGCACTTTTTTTAAGACTTTTTGTTATTATACAAACGTTGGAATAAGTATCAGGTTTCAAAAGTTTCAAATCATTAATGAAAGTGTCATTATTTTAGCCATTAAAAAAAATTATGCTTTTAAAGTATCTACGTTGAAATTTTACACTTTCTTGTCGAAACTAGCCAACCAACATGTTAAATTAAAAGCTGTCGGCAGCTATTCTAAGAAAGGATAAATTCCAATCATTATTTAAAATAAATTGTTCTGGTTTATCTCTACTATAGATTTATTTACGATCTTCGAATAGAGGCCGGTACGCAATGATTTAATAAATTTCATGTCTTATCTCTTGCCGTATTAATTTTCCGGTCATCTAAACATTTCTTCGCAGATGTGATTAGCCAAGATGAGCAGCGGCCGAAGGAGCGCCGCCTATAGCGGGCACACGGATAGAATAACAATGAGACAAGGCTCGGTTATCAGCGAAAGGGCCTCGATGGCGTCTGGTAGCGTCGTCAGCGGTGGTCTTGTCATACCAGAAGCGGAGATGCGACCAGGCTCACACCTCAACAGCTCGGCGTGATGGGTGAGTTATCTAAATTTTTTCCTAAATGATGTTAATAAGAAAATGTCTTATCGATTTATAGGAATTTTTTAATTAAAATTCTGCCAAATTAAGCTAAAAAGGCAGCTGCTATAATCCGTATCTTTTGAAACACAATTCGCTGGATTACAATGGTATTTATAATTACATTTTTAGCAATTTTAAGCGAATTTTTTTCAATTTGAATGCAAAGAGAACTAAATGCCTCTGTTCGGACACTTAAAAGTTCGGTTTGACAAATTTACAGCTGTCAGATGTTGTTTGACAGCTAATATGGTTACTTCTTATGGTTACAAAAATACTGCATCTATAATTTGGCAGCTATTGTTAAATTTGTAAAAATTGCTGCTTTTTAGCAGTCTAACAGATGAATCATGACTATTTTAACGGTTCCTATAGCCAAAACAAGAAACAGATAACTGATTTTGTAGTTTCACAGTTTTCAAATGAGTGTACAACGCCTGCAAGTGATGAAATAGACGAAAATGACTGTTTTTGTTTAATTTGACAGCTGTCAGAGGTATTTTTTGAAGGTTGTGACACTAACAAATTAAAAACAATGAACGATTTTATGATTTTACATCTATCAAATGTGTATTGACATCTACGATGATCAAACTTGGAAATAAAATATTGTATTTGTAATTTGACAGCTAGCAGATAATATTGACATTATATCTACTTTGTATATTAGCTCTGCCAAAACAAGAAAAAAACCTTTTTTTTTATAATTTCACAGCTTTCAAAACACCTACAAGTGCTAAAATTGTTTTTACAATTTGACAGCTGTCAAATATTTTTTTAATTTTTTTGACTTACCACATTCAAAAGTGATATAAAATGGCGAGTTCACCATTTTACAGCTATCAGATATCGTTTGACAGCTAATATGGTTATAGTTTTCAAAATAACGCCTTATTTTAAATTTGACAGCTGCCAGAAGTAGTTTTTTTATGGTTCTGACACTAACAAATTCAAAATAAATAAACTATTTTATTATTTTCCATCTGTCAAATGTGTATTAACAGCTACGATGATCAAAATTAGAAATAAAATATTGTATTTATAATTTGACAGCTAGCAGATAATATTGACATCGTATTGTGCATATTAGTTCTGCCAAAACAAAAAAAATAACCTTTTTTATAATTTCACAGATTTCAAAACACATTACTAGTGCTAAAATTGTTTTTACAATTTGACAGCTGTCACAAATATTTTTATTTTTTTACTTACTACATTCAAAAGTTATATAAAATAGCGATTTGACCATTTTACAGCTATCAGATATCGTTTGACAGCTAATATGGTTATGGTTTTCAAAATAACGCCTTTTTTTTAAATTTGACAGCTATCAGACGTATTTTTTATGCCTCTGACATTAACAAGTTGTGTTTTGACAGCTACAATGATCAAATTTGGAATACTTAGAGAGTTACATCTACTAATACAGTAAAAAATATATTCTTTTAAGTTTGACAGTTTTCCAAAATGTTATAAAGGTTGCAACCGTTGAAATTGAGACACATTAACTTTTTTTATAATTTCACGGTTCCCAGAAGTATGTATTGATAGTTACAACATTTAAACCAAAAAAAAACTGATTTTACAATTAACTAGCTGTATTAGATGCGCGTTTACAATTTGACATCTGTCAAGAAAGAATTTTGCGTTAGTTATGACAATCCGACAAGTTTTAGATTTTATGATTTGACAGCTATCAAAACTGTTTTGACAGTTTCAAAGATCGAATTTGGAGCGTCGAATTTAGAGCGTTACTGCTCTTAAAATAACTACTTTTCTTCCAGTTTGACAATTGTCTTACATACTACAGAAAAGAAGAGAATAATGCTTTTTTACCGCTTTCAAATACATACACTGTCGGCCCCGAAACAGCTACAATCGTACTAGTGGTACTTAGTAATGTAAAATATCGACACCGTTGCCACAGCATTGCAATTTTGGCGATAAACGTCAATGAAATGTCATTTTTGACACTTTTTGACTTAGTCTTATGATGAGTAAAGGCAGCCACAATTAAACCAAAGCAAAAACAGTGTCCCATTTTCTTTGCTAACGACAGTATGTATGTATGAACGACTAGGTAGACATAGGAGGCCAAAAGAGAAAACTTTGAAAGCAAAAGATGTTTGAATAACGCCAACACAAGATATTTTAATATATCAATCAAATCAGCTTCACCACGTGCATCTGTTATGCGTAATCTACGATGCGGATATGGCATCGCTGTTCGATAAAATGCATTACATTTAAGATTGAAAAAGGCCGACAGTGTATTTAAAACATCTAAGTGCTGAAATTAGCAGAAAATAATTGTTTTTGCAATTTCAAAACCGTGTTAGATGTGCTTTTACAATTTGACAGCTGTCAGAAGTATTTTTTGGTGGTTTTGACACACAGAAATTGGTTTGTATTTTGACAGCTACAGTAATTGAGTTTAGAATACTTTCAGAGTTACATCCGTTGTGAAAAGCAACAGACTGAGAAGAAGATATTTGCTTTTGAAGTTTTACAGCTGTCAAAAGCATTACAACGCCTGCAAATATTGAGATTTTACAATTTCACTACTGTCAGACGTATTTTTACAGCTAACACAATAATCAAACTTGAAAAGAAAATGTTAATAACTATTTGTTTATATTTTAGCAGTTGTCAAAAATAATTTAACTACAATAATACTAGACAAAATAATAATAAAATCATTACTTTTATAGTTTCACAGCTTTCAAAACAATTGCAGCACCTGTAGAAAGAATTATTACACTTTGACAGCTGTCAGAAGTATTATCACGTTTAAAAGTTGTAAAAACTAGCGATTTGACAATGTTAGAGCTGTCAAGTATCGTTTGATAGCTAATATGGTTACTTTCGGCAACAAGAATACATTATTTATATGTAATATAATAGCAGCTATCAGAAGTATTTTGGCAAAAATAGCTGTTTTTTTTAAATTTGACAGCTGTCAGAAGTATTTTTTAATGACTTTTTGTGAGATACGTCCGTTTTTTTTCGAATATGAATCAATAACGAATTGAAAAATAAATATAAGGTTGCATTAAATACAATGAGCGGTAATATTTTCTACTCTACTGTACTTCTACGGAAATATTTAATTCTGTATTGCATAAAAGGAAACCAACATATCCTCTAAATATCACACAGAATATAATTACTCGCGTAATTGCTATGCAGCAACTATGAATCGACGTAAATATATGTTAAAACTTGCACACCATAATCCAGCGCAAATTGTCCGTGGGATAATTGCCGTTAAATATATCGTGTTGGCATTATACCGCTCAGAACCTATCACCGGACGCGTCAAATAGCCGCATATAAATAATGGGCTAATATCCGGGCTTCCTAATTCGGTCAGAATGTCTACTGTGAGATTGCAGCAGGTGGCTGTGGATAGCCGCACACAGTGTACACGTGTAGACTAGTCTGGCTCTCAACCCCTTCACACAAAAGCAGCCGAAGCGGTAACTTAATTAATACGACCGGCCTTTATTATTCCGTGAGAAGTTACTCGGTTTTTATTACGTTTACTTTAATTGGATGTCCAATTAACGACATCGCCTATGCACGACCAAATAGCCTTTTGGTGTTGATCAACGTTGACATTTTTAAGATTTTCGTTTACGAAGAACCAGAAGAAATTGTTGTAATTGTCAACAGTATCTTTGCATCTATAACAGAAATTCGGCAATTGGGAGAAATGTTGAAAAAGGTTTTTTTTTTGTTCGTAACGCAAATTTTCGATAAACTCAGAGTAAAAGACCAATTTGGAAGAAAACTCTTCGTTTCTTCGAATCTTGTCGCAGTGCATTTCCTGACGGCAACGTATTTCGGGCCTACTGAGGCCTGTTGTCTTGGGCATCATTCTTTGCAATTTCAGTCAAAAGTGTCGCAGAGTTGTCCTGATATCACAACTCGATATTTTTCACCATTGGAGGGGGAGGAGAGGGAGAGGTGGCCCGGGATGAGGCGGCCTTCCAAGTGAAGGCTTATTTTGTTGAGGATGTCCGTCCACACATTGCTAGATCGAAAGAGCTTGAAACTATCTTCCAAGTTCACCAAAGGCATAACCAATTCTATCTTGAGGGCGGCCACAATGACTTTCCACAAAGTTGCGAGATCTACTGAGGGAGAAACGAAAGGCCAGAAAAAAAGCCCAAAGAACGGGTAGTTCAAAGATTTTCACAACTAAAGATGGTGGTCAAGGCTCCCTTCTTCGTCCGTTGAGGGCGGCTTTATTTGGAGGTTGGTCAAAACACTTAAAGCCACCGGGGCTTCAAGAGCAGATGGCCCCATTAAGGGGGTAAACGGTCTTGTATACGACGATTTGGGCAAGTCACAGGTATTTGCAAAACATTTGTTTCCAACCGTCTTTGGAGACGTGGACTCAGACGATGAGTTTAACTATCTTGATGAGGATCAGTTTATTCCTCGACAAGCTTACTGGCATTGATGATGAACAATTGATGAACATGATTGATGAACAATGATTGATGAACAATGCTGCGTATGGCTCTACGCAGCATTGTTAACATCCATTATTTCTTTGTGATGTTTCGCTTCCATCTATGTCAGAATCGTCCCAAAAAGAGGCAAAGATGCCCTTTTCCTCCAGAATTATAGGCCTATAAGCCTAATTTATCCAAGATCACCGAGGCCGGCATATTGAGTCGACTCAAGGATGAATTGTTTGAGATTAACGTTATTCAACAGGAACAGTTCGGCTTCCGTGAGGCTCTCTCAACAGAATATCAGTTTTTAAGAATAACGGAGGAGATGAGGGATGATTCTGGACGTGGACGTAGTGCCTTCAATTTTGTCTAGGACGAGGGCCTATTGTATAAAATGAATAAGGCAGGCCTCAACTTCAATCTAATAATAAACTTGGTAGAATCTTACCTCTCAGATAGATCCTTTGCCACTAAAATTGGGAACGACGCAGCTGGTGTCCCCCAGGGACACACCAATTTTGTTTCTTCTTTTTTATGTCTGATCTCCTGAAGACCCTCGGAATAGAGGGTACGGCAATCTCTTTACGAATTAGAATTACATCTAACAAAAAACTTAACAAACTTTGGAAACGTAGAATATGTCACAACCTCTTGCTTAGGTCTCTGGATTACAACAAATCACAAATCATCGTTTGACCACCCACCGGATAATTTTTATCTGAGCTCGAAGTTGTAGATAACAGAGTTTTGAAAGTTCGTTGCACTTTGCACAAACTTTGAGAGGTGGTCAAACGCTGAAAATGATACGGCTGATTGTCCCATGTCTCTAGATCACAAGAAAATCGAAAATCAAAATTTGACCACCCACCCCTTAATTTCGATCCGACCTTGTAGTTAGATATAAAAGAGTTCAAGATTTATCAGGTTTTTTTACAAACTTTGAGAATTGATCAAACGCTGAAAATGGTACACCTTATTGTCTCCTGTCTTCACACCACAAAAAAAAACAAAAATTGTCGTTTCGTCACCTATCTACCTGTTTTTTTTTATCCGACCTTGAATTTACACGTAAGAGAGTTTGAAAGATCATCGGACATTTCACAAGCTTTGGGAGGTGGTCAAACGTTGTTTTAGTGATTATTATTGAGTTCAAAAAAAAAAATTAAACTACTTATTCGCGTTTGTTTTTTCAAAATTAAAAATGGTGGTCAAACGATCGCCAATCCTATCCTGTAAATTTTGAAAATGTAAAAGGTGGTCAATCGATGAGCAATCGTATCCGATGAACAAAATTCCAATATTTCAAAGATTGAGCATTGGTTATGGAGGTTATAGAGGCTATAGCCTAAATGAAAGGCGGTCAATTGAAATCACTGACGGTCAATAAATGGTCAATCTTTTTTTTTATTTTCGCGGATTTTTGACCATTTTGTGGTGTCAACTTTACTTTCTGTCTTATAAACCTCAATTGTTAGTTATGTTAGGATTTTGTAGTTAAGGATTTTCAGCTGTATTCCAAGATGCATTTCAGCAAATTATTTTCGATACGGAGGGTACCAAAACATTGTGACATGATGATGATATTTTCAAGGCATTTATGTACAGTGACGTCTTTTATTCTTGTGAGCCAGTACTAACACGATGTAGATTGTGCATACGAATGAACGGTGGCTTATTTGAACAGTTGTTACATTAATGATTCAGCTACCTAACTACACGTTTATTTAATGAACACTAACAAACAAAATGTTAAAGATATTTTTTTACTCGCTTATCAAAACCTGTCATTTCACGATTCGATTTGCGTGCGTAAAAAGTAAAGTTGGTACTTCCTGGAACTTGATTAATTTAGTGACATTTTAAAATCATAAATCCCTAACCTTAATAATATGGTCATAAACGATAACGTATTTAACAATAATGTATTATTATTATAGTTCTCGTACAAAAAATATTGTACAAACTTCGTGCGTGAAACATTTCGCGAATTCGTATCCATAAAGCGCTCGCCTCCGGCTCGCGCTTTAAACTGGTCACTCATTCGCGAAATATGATTTCACGCACTTGGTTCGTAAATAACTATTTGACAGTACTTGGAGACTTGTTACTTTTTGTTTTTTTTTATCAGTATTCACTTAAGTTATCCACAGTTCCATGACCTACTATGTTAAAATCTTACTTTCTCTATTTTTCATATTTTTACTATCTTGAACATAAACATGTTATACATTATTGAATAGCATTTTTTTTGAAGATATTAAAAATGTCAAAATCCAATATGGCTGCAATAAGAAAAACAAAAGTTGATTATTGTCACGCAAAATCTAGTAGACCTAGATTTTTTTTGAAATCATTTTTAAAATCTTCATGACTTGTTATCCCTAGCCTGCACCTTTTGTAAATTTATCTCTTTTACGAAACAAAATATGGAAGATTTTCAAAAATGCATTTTTTCTTTTTCACCCTATATCTGCTTAATGAAACGAAAATTTCAAAATCTGATGTCGGTTTATTCATGGACAAATGAATACGCAACTTTTTTCCCATTTAACCGACGGTGTATATCCAACGGTTTCCAATATCCCCATGTACTGCATTTTAAACTGGACACCCTGTATATCGTCGTACATAAGGGTTATATTTATAAAGTTTTATGACACTTTGAGTCAGTACTAAAGCACGTCACTGTACATATTTCTCAATTTTTTATATTTAGTAGTAAACGACCGGTTTCGGCTTTTGTAAGTCTTCTTCAGGTATGTATCAAGATCGATTATTTTAAGAAGTCAATTTAGAAAATAAAACAAATTAAACATTAATTATAACACGCACTGCGCCGCTGGAAGGAATATTTTCAAAGCATGACTCATACGCGAATCTTATGAATGATTCATATGTAGTTATATTTACAAAGTACACGAATAGAGGTCGCTGTTGGAAACTTTCACTCTAAACAACAATTATTTCGTAATAACGAATGTATAATATGTTTGTTCCGAACTTTAATCATCAAAATTAATAACTACGTTATTCAATATTTTATTGATAATAATAATTTCGTAAAAAGTATTTAATTAATAATACAAATATTAATTTTATCATCACCTTGTGTATAAAAAAAAAACAAAATTTCACAGTAATAATAATTAAAATAATTTTCAGTTTATTTTAAATACAGTAAAAATATAATTTTATATATTTTTTTGAAAGAAAAAGAATACAAAAAAATTGTGGGCTCGTCCGGGATTTGAACCCGGGACCTCTCGCACCCTAAGCGAAAATCATACCCCTAGACCAACGAGCCAGTTGATATCTTTCTTTATTTCCTAGAACACATCAAATTGTTTAAACAATAAAAATGGTTTCAAAATCATTAAAATAGAATAATCTTTATGGTGATCTAAGAATCTGTGTTATAAACCTACCTGTACTAAATTAAAATGCATTGACGTCAATCATAATTGATAATTCACGGTAAATGAAAATATTTCTTTGTTTATTTTTTTTTGTATACGTTTGTCACGTTTAACATGAAATGTACTAGTAATTATAAATTTAACTGATTGTGAGCGAGCTCTGAAGCTTTATAATTAAAGGTTTCGTAATATCATCTACGTAAAACAAACATTAGGAAATTCAATTAAATTGTTTATTGTGTGTATACCTAACATTGTAGAGTTGCTGCTCTTTTGTGGGTTGGTTATTCTAGATTCTACTTACAATGAGTTCAAAGGGAATTCATCCAAAGTATTAATTGTAAGCTCGGCGTTAAGTATACAAGCAAGAAGAAAAAAAAAGACAGCGCTAACGAAATTAAAAGCGGTATTGAGTTAAGGATAATTGCAATGAAGTATTTCTTCCGGCTTTAATCTCGCCATTATGCCGCGAATAAAAGGGAAGGTTGTATTTACTTACCTCTCTCGTATAGCCTGAATCAGTCTGAATGTAGAATGAGTCAACTTGACACTAATTAAAATGTAAACGCAAGACGTAACATACATGGGCATTCCTTCACTAATTAATCCCTATCAGCATCTTGGGTTGATAGGGCAAAGTGGATGACTAAGCGATGCAATTAATGGAGGGTAATCTGTTGGAAAGTGCTCCTGTCTTTGATGTGAATACGAAGTTATTTACATTGAACGCCGTAAAATCTAACAGAAATAACCAGCTATTTTCAAAGATATTTTTTTCTTTCTTTGGCACGTTTTTAGAAAGACTTCGTTGAGAAAGAACGGTTTTATAACAATTCGGTTCGACAAAGTAACATATCCTGGAGATGTTGCCTTTTCGAACCGAACGTAGCATAAATGTCCTTGTCAATAATATAGTAACGACACAACTGATGTATTTTTGTACTATCTTTAGTGGGGCGACTAAATCTCAAAATGGCCAAAAATTGGACATGTTCCCTTTTCCAAATAACCGATTCACTTGAATATTGCTACTTTCACAGCCAGTCATGGTTGGCGGCAAAGATTTAATCACAGGAGAAAAGTTATCAGCCAACCCAGATTTTTATTATTCAAGAACTTGACCTAAAGCGGCATCAGATTTATAATGCTGATGAGACAGGACTGTATTGCCGATTATTGCATGACAAAACTTAACATTTCTAAGCAACGACTGACGCTTATGGCTTACGTAAATGCTTCAGACTTCCACAAGCTGAAACCTCTAGTGATAGAGAAGTCAAAAAATCCAATAGAATCATATAGAAATACTAAAAAGGCGCCGTCTCTTCCCCCAGCAACAGAACTGAAGACTAAAGATGGGATGATCTTTGTAAAATTCTTACCACTTTAATGTTACATCTTTGACCTAACTCTTGGATCAAAATATTTGAAGGCTCACCAAACTGTACTAACAGTTTACTCAGTTCTGTTGTATCAACATGGATGATTCTAGGAAACGTCTAAGCATTTCTTAAAGACTGTTTGTTATGAGGGCTTCCCGGTACAGAAGGTCGTTAGAAGGTTTTTGTCTCTAGCGTGGTTGTCACGTCGAGTTACCGTGACCTACTTGTATCCCTCACCTAGTTTTCCTCCTGAAGACACCACTTACATTAGTGGCGAAACGTCGAGTTTGAGTAAGTTAATGTCCACAAGGAATTATGGTTGGATTGAACCAATTTTTGAAGCTTTGTTTGCACTTCGATTCAGACAATTTCAAAACATGCATTTCGAAAGCATTAACCGCTTCTTGGGTTGGTTGAAAGATGTTGACTTCTAATTTATTTTCGATATGTGGGAAACTGTACGGTGGATTAGCCCATCAATTCAACTTTTCCCGTTGTCTCTTACCTGATTCGATATGTGAGAGCTTGCATTGTCGTGGTGCAAAAGATTTATTTTCTAGCAAGCAACAGCTTGTATACTATTACAGAATTACCCTTCCAATGTTGTACTAACGGTTACTAATAGTTATCACATGTCTGGCTTTTCCAAGGAAACAATGCTTCGTGAGCGAATAAATTTTCTTGGATTTGGCTCGTTTTGAGAGACTCTCCACATGATTCCATGGCCTGCTATGATATTGTAGACGTGTTTTGAAGCACCGCCATCGTGGTTTTCGAGCAATTCTTTAGATAAATGTCTCCTCATGATTTTACAACATCAGTTTGTGCACAGTATCAATGTTTTCTAGAACAACAACCGATTCTGGAGACCTTTGCGAAATTGGTTGGTGAGTGAAGCCCACCATATACAGAGTGGTGCAACCAAGATGGGGTGGAGGTTTATAATTAAACAGTGAGGAGTTTTGAAAAGCCTTTCTGGGATTTGATTGCGGGCTACATGGACTACGTTCTAAAAATTGTTTTCGTTATACAGGGTGATCCAACCAGTCGGTGACGGACCAAACTTATGTTTTTTTTTAAATGGAACACTCGGTATTAGAATATCGATTCTGCTAATTAATGCAAACAATTTGATATAACATTAGTTGGGTCTAAAGCCCATAGTTACGGAGAGAAAAACGATTAAAGTTGCAAAAGAGCTCCAATGTCGTCCATTATATACCAAAACCAGATATGACTATTAAAAAATTAAGTGTATCATTGAATGTTCCATATTCTTGAATAAAATAATGGCCTGCACGCAACTTGAATTTATTCACCATTGTACACGGTGATCGAGTTTTGTTTTTTCAAATAGAACACCCTGTATATTATTTTTCTATGTTAAAGAGAACTTTATTAGCTTTCCAAAAATGCCATGCATGTTACCCTTTTGACGGTTTTTAAGCAAATTGACCGCGCACAAAATATAAAAATGCTATGTAGATTTAATGACAATAAAAAAATTCGCAACAAAAATAACAATATTGGTAACTATTAAACAATACTACAATAGATGTTCAAACAATTCGCCGTTTAAATGCAGACACATTTCAAGCCGACTGATAAATGATTAAATTTTTGTAAAATGTGTTCCGAAATATTGTAAAGACTCCTTATTCTGGTCTTCATATCCTCTACTCTTGTAATAGGAATGTCTTTATAAACATCATATTTAACATTCCCCCACAAAAAGAAATCTATTGGTGACAGATCGGGTGATCTCGGTAGCCACGCAATTGGTCCACCGTGGCCGATCTAGCGATTTGCTTTCTAGTTATGGAGATAAGCTCTTACGTTTCTGTGGTAATGTGGGGGAGCTCCATTGTGCTGAAACCAAAATTGCTCTCTTGCTCTCAAACTTAGTTTCTAGAAGCTGTGGCAACTCATTTCTAAGAAAATCTAGATATAGTTCGCCAGTTAACCTTTCTTCAAAAAAGAAAGGTCCTATTACACGTATTAAGTAGCAGAATCGATTGGAATATTCTAATACTGAGTGTTCCATTAAAAAAAAAACATAAGTTTGGTTCGTCACCGACTGGTTCGATTACCCTGTATAAAGAAAATATTTTTAAAACGTAGCCCATCAAATTCCAAAAAGGTTTTTCGAAATTTCTCATAGTTTAATTACAATCGTCCACCCTATCTTCGTTGCACCACCCTGTATACTGGCTTTAAATAGTCTTTCATCCTGAATCATCAATGCATTGTTGATGAGATTATTCACGTCGGAAGTAGAAATTTGCGACAGAAACTTCGCTTGGCAGCACCAGGATTGCTTATTTGTGCAATACAGTGTGAGCAACAATGAATGATACGTCTGAAGTTGCATATTGAATATTGACATATCCAATGTGAGTAAATGTCAATTTAACAGTACTGGGCCAGCAGATTTTATTCCAAAAATGTTTAATTTTTTAAAAGATCTACAATTCACCGACTCAAAGAGTAACTTATCAAATACTTCAAATATGAATGAGTGAATGAGTATTTTTAAAATCGGTTATTTTATTTGTTGTAGGGATATCTACAAAAGAAAATCATTAATAAATATGGTTTTTTCATCTGAGTTAGGTAGCCCTGTTTAAGGGTCTTCCCTTAAATTATTATAATTAATTTTATCATCATCAACATGTCTTTGTGAACGTAAACATGTATATAAAACGTAACGTTAAACGTAAAACTGAGCATAGAACGTAATATAAAACGTACACATTGAATGTAATATAAACGTAATAGTTATAGTAACATAATACCCAACGTCAAAGAAAAGAAGTGCATTAATAACCTTTTTGCTAAAAAATTCAATGATAGAAAATAAAATAGTTTTTTCCAATAAAAGTCATTGTTGATAAAAATTACAAATTTACACTAATACAATAAAAATATTAATTTGAACGTACACACATTTTTTTTTAAGAAATAATTTTGAAAATAAAATAGCAATCGCAGACGAAATTTTCGTGACGCCATCTTTAGAGTGCAGTACAAATGTACGATTTCGGATGAAACGTGCGGCTAGCTGCAGTGTAGCATGCACCAATCAGAACGGTTTCCTGATATTCAATCGTAACACATTAATTTTATTATCTTCATATTCAATTTCTTCATCCATTTTCTCAATTGTGTCAACTGCAGCAATTCCTAATTCTTTTAAAATTCTGTTTTCAGTATATAATTGTTCTGATGCTTTTGATTTTGAACCAACACATAATTTATTAAATTCAATACCATCAGCTTTAATTTTATTTTGTATAATTCTCAATTGATTTTTAGCTGTAATATCAATCAATGACATTATTTACTAGATAAAGATTTTACAGACTTATCATCTGATATACCTACTTGGATTGTCTTTTGATCTCTTTGCATTCTTTTGCGTTTTTTTTGCGAACAACTGCAGACGAATGAGACCCAACCTCAATAGAATTTATATGAGAATTAGAACTTGTAGTTGTATCAGACGACAAGTCTGCGAGATCAATAGATCGATCAGGATTTATTTGAGATGATTTAATTTTAGGATCTTGTTTAATTAATATTAATGCTGAATCTAGAGTTTTTTGTGATATTTTTTTATCTTACACAAATTTTCTTTTCGAAATATTTTCTTTAGACGGCCTATTTAAATATTCAGTTGCTAAATTTATTTTATAATAATTTTGTGCGTCATTTATTGCAGTCCATTGATCTTTTGTATTTATTATATTTTTTAATGACTTTGCTATTGATTTATTTATTAATATATTTGAATTACTCGTCTGTGGTAAATGTGTATAATATCTAACACTAACATGACTCATATTTATTATAATAATATTTTTCTATATTTATTTAATTATTAATAAATACTAAGGTCCATCTGGAACTGGTAAATCAACAATTGCTCAAGAAATAATATTTGGTATGGAAAGAAAATCTATTTCAGAAATAAATTATTTTTTGGGCAGCCGGCCGCGAAGTTGTCAATTCGCGTACGCAAACCAGTCCCCGAAATGCAATTTCGCGGACGCTGCCCATAGCAGCGGCCGTAAAAGTAAATAAACAAATTAACACATATTTGACATATTTCATCATTTATTGTCAATAAAACAGAGTATTTTGTGTATTTATTACAAACCTTTCGGATACATATTAATATTAATTGTGCAATTTGTATTATTAGTAATATTTACACCAGAAGCAGTAAAATCTAAATTTTTATTTGAATTATTATATTTGAAACCGTAACAGTGATTTCATTTTGATTGTAAATACATTGTGATGAAGTACCGGATATTGAATTAGCAATTTTATTTTTATTTTCTATAGAATCTTCAACATACGATTCGGCCACAGTAGCAGATTTCCAGCCACCGTGGCGCTTAAGAACTGATATTGTAGCACCACTGTTAGCAAGGAGAGTAGCAGAGCTCCTCCTAAAACAATGGTCTGTATATTGCTCACTGTTCGGCAACCCCAAATAATTTGCTATCAAACACGGTATTTTCCCTATGCTATGTACCCCGATAACTTGTGCATAGCATCTTCCTTGCTTGTATCTCAAAAACAGCCTATGACAGGTATCATATTTCGGACGAAGAGCAATATATTTGTGATAAAGTCTTATGTAATCTGGATTTGTGATTGTAAAAGTGCGGTTTATGTCCGTCTTTGTATCAGGAACAGTAATTATAAGAATATTGCTGGTGTCTTGAATGTTGTCAACGGTTATTTTTGTTAACTCGTCACGTCTCATGGCACCTGATACGCCCATAATTAAAACTACCTGTAAAACTAATAGTAAATTAAGCAATTTATAAGAGAACTTGTTTATATCTTTGTACCTTCCACACTAAATACTTTTCATCCTCAGCATTTTCCAAAAATAATTTAATCTGCTCCATTGTTAACACTTTAGACTTTTTGGCTTTATAGCCTACTGCTTTTTTCTTCAAAAAAGGAATTAATTTTAAAAATGTCCTTATATCAATCTGTTCCTTTATATTCAGCATGCTTTTAAGCATGGAGTACAAACTCCATAAGCTGGAACTTTTTAGGGCCGCCGATTTTTGCATAAAATATGCCAATAGCACGTTTTCGCTCACAGTTTTGACCTTCTTAGCGTTGCACCAGGCCTTAAAATCGTTGTAACATTTTTCGTATTGCCTCTTCGATCTTTCGGGTATTAAGTTAGAAACTGCGAAATTGGCAGCACTTTTTATATCCGGAGGAGTTCCAGATATAGAAATATTATCACTTTCAGAAGTTTCAGACATTTTACGACTTATTTTGACAACTATTAAGTATTTGTATTTTATTCTAGTCGTGTCATTTCTATGGCAACGCATATAAAGTAAGTCACTTTGAAATTGGCAATAAAAATATTCCGATGTGTGTAAATTTATATAAAACAGTTTGAACGATTTTGGAACGATTTGCACGGTTGCCCAAAAAATGTTGTGTATATCTCGTACACAGTTCGAAAATAGAGCCGTGTAAAGTGTGTACTGTTACTGGTAAATATTTTAGAGTAAAAAATGTAGAGTATATACCTCTTTTAAATTGCCTCTAATAGTAAGTTCACACTAAATCGACCAGTAAAGGATAGCAAGCATGCATCTAAACAAAGACGTAGAAGATAGTGTAAAATTTCTTATGAAAACAGTGTTTAACTTCAGTGTTATATTATTTATATCTGTAATAATTGGTGTTTGTAGAGGTAATTTGGTATCTCTCTACGGCCGGCAGGATGGGAGGAACTCGACGAGGCCGTTACCATTCTACGCGGAAATAATAATTTTTCTAATCGGTATAGGTTAGGTTTCGTTATAGATTATTTATTTACATTAAATCGCTATATAAAATTATCGGAATTCGTAGGCCCGTGGTAATGTCATCGCTTTGTCATGCGGAGGTACGGGGTTCGATCCCGCTTCGAGGCACCATTTTTTTTTCCACAAAAACATTTTTATAATTACTTTTAAATGGTAATGAAGTTGGTGCTGGTCAATGAAGGTGGTCCAAACTGAAAGGATTTGGATGGGTCGGCTAGAAATATATCTGTAACGTGTAACAGTAGAGTAACTATGTTTACACTACGTAGAGAGATGTTTACTCTAAAATTTACCCGTGCACTCCGTGTTAATATTTTACTCTAAAAAGAGTGGACCTATATAAACACCGGCTAGTGTTAATTATTTACACTAAATTTCTAACTGTGTAAGAAAAAAGAAAAGTTTTTCCAATAAAAGTCATTGTTGATAAAAATGATAAATTTACACAAATACAATAAAAATATTAATTTGAATGTACATATATTTTTTTTGAAGAAATAATTTTGAAAATAAAATAGCAATCGCAGACGAAATTTTCGTGACGCCATCTTTAGAGTGCAGTAGAAATGTTCCATTTCGGGTGAAACGGGCGGTTTGCTTTGGTTTGCTTTAGCGTCAACAGGAGGCAACATGATGTCGGTGATCATCCTGTTCTTCTTTATTTACAGTCCGTTGCAGTCTTTGTTTCCTTCTTCACACGATATTTTCACGTTGTCGCAGATATAATTTGATAAAACATCTGTAGTAACATAAAACAAAGGTAAATTAATAACTGTACATAAATAAAAGAGTATAACATTTTGTTTCCTGATTATTTATAAGTGGTAGATATGTTATATGTATTTAATTGTAGTGGTTTTCATAGTTTCTAACCTGGTGTCATATATAAAAAATGTAGTTTAATACTCTGTAGTTTATGCTACAATAATTAGTTTCATGTTTTACAAACCTTGTAATTATTTTTTATTTTCAGTAACAACATGCTTTTACCTTGCATGAGAAGTTGGAAACAATTTATTAATATCCAAAATGAAGAATATTTGAAGTGGTTAATCACACAATTCCTAAATAGTGTGTTTCTAAAAGAATTCGATATTATATATCTAAACGAAACACATTGTAATATACAAGATGGGGTAACATGTTGCTTTGAAGTAACTTTTTCACCACAGCAGTATATTCTTCGATACAATTTATATGGAAATATATACCAAATGCTCCTAGATCACATAATGGCTAATAAACCAGAAAATGTTAACAGTATAAAACTCGTGGCATTTTCAAAAGAAATGTACAAACTAGATTACCAACTTGACTGCAATTGTGAGCCAAAGGATTTTTATTCCGTAATGACGAAACCCTAAATTAAATAGGGTAGATAAATGTTTTCTACAATAATACTAATACGGTGTCACTAAAATTCTCGAAATATATTCATTGCTTGGATGCATATGCCATCTCCTAAGAATCTTTTGTAACAAAATTGTACTATTTAATCAACTTAAATTTTATTAATAATTAAGAGTTTATATATTTTAATGTAATGATTATAATAAATAATAATTAATTTTTTTTGTTTATATAAATGAGTACAGTAGAACCTCGATTATCCGGGTCAGCCGGGACCGAACCTTTGCCGGATAATCGAAAACACGGATAATCCAAAAATCTCACTTTTAATTCTTTAATAATTTATTTAAACAAATACATATGTACGTATGTCAAAGGAACAAAAGAAACGTGATTGAACATGTAACAAAAAATAAAAGTTTTAATATTTATATTAATATAATATAATATATTATATCAGTGTGGAACAGCCAAATGGAATAAATTCGATAACAAATAAATGAGGGTGTATTGGGAAAAACGCTTGGACACGTCGATTTGTATTTTTAAATGCGCATTAAAAAAAAACTATACAGGGTGTGTACTAACTTTCTTATTTTAAATGGAAACCCCTGCATATTATTTATTTTTTGGGTTCTTCGGAAAATTCTAGACATAATTCATGTACAATGTCCCATACTTATCTTCAACTGTTTCGGAAATATTAAGTGTTTTCAGATTTATTACGAAAATTAACATTAAAAAAAGAAAATTATTTTATTTCACAAATTCGCTACATTACACTAAAAACCTAATAAGTAATACTGATTATTTCTTAATAATGTAAAAAAAAAACAAAAAACATTAATGTCAATATAGTAAATGTTCAAAATGATCGCCGCGAACGTCTTGGCAACATGCTAATCTGGTATAGAAATGTCTTCTAACATTACTCAACATCTCAGGCGTGACTGATCTAATCGCAAGCGTGATTCGTCTTTTTAAGTCATCTAAGTTGAGGGGTTTAGTTTTGTATACAAGACTTTTGACATATCCCCACAAAAAGTAGTCTAACGGCGTCAGATCAGGAGATCGTGCTGGCCATTCTATCGATCCGCGCCTTCCTATCCACCGATTTGGAAGAATTTGGTTCAGGTACTGCCGGACATTGATTTGGAAATGGGACGGTGCTCCATCTTGCTGAAACCATACTGTATTGGCAGGAACTTGTGGGTTTGCTGGATTAGGATATAAGTTTGCGAAAGTTGGCACGACATTATTTTGGAGTAGTTCTAAATATATATCTCCATTCAAGTTACCATCAATGAACGATGTGATTTCCAACAATTCCTGCCCAAACATTAACTTTTTCAGGATATTGCGTATGTTCCTCTCTCATCCAGTGAGGATTCCCATTAGACCAATAGCGGCAATTTTGACGATTAACATGGCCGTGAAGTGTAAATGTGCTCTCATCAGAAAATAAAATATCTTCTAATTGGATCACATTGTTATCTAACATTGCCATCATCTGTTCACAAAAATACGTTCTCCTATCGAAATCGTCTTCCATGAGCTCCTGAGTTGGCATCATTTTATAGGGATGCATTTTACTTTCCTTTAATACTCGAAAAATTGATGTGTGGCTAATGTTGAACAGTGGGGCTGCTTTTCGACCAGAATTATGTGGGTTTTCTTGAAACTCAAGCATGATATCCAATTTCGTATCATCACTTACTGCATTGGCAGCTACTTTTTTAATATGTCTTACATGACCAAGCTCGCAAAACTGGTTTTCTATTTTGCTAATTGTTCCTTGGGATACAGGCGGCAAATTTGGAAATTTTTCGTGAAATAAGCGAGAAACTTCCATTTGTGTCCGTGTGTTATCTCCATAACCAATCATTTGTAGAATGGTTATTTTGTGCATTTCTGTTAAATGAACCATTTTTCTGATATTATTACGTACAGTTAACGAAATTCAAACGACAATAGCACTGACACTGATCACTACTGTCATGCAGGCAGACAACATGTTGCTAAGGCTATGAGTTTTTACGAAAATAAACAAAACGGTCTTTGTATTTTTTTTAATTTCATATCAGTAAAAAGGAACGCAGCAATGGTTTTTGCTTACTTTATCAATATCAAGAGCTAAATGGGAAATAGATTTTTAGTGTAATGTAGCGAATTTGTGAAATAAAATAATTTTCTTTTTTTAATGTTAATTTTCGTAATAAATCTGAAAACACTTAATATTTCCGAAACAGTTGAAGATAGGTATGGGACATTGTACATGAATTATGTCTAGAATTTTCCGAAGAACCCAAAAAATAAATAATATGCAGGGGTTTCCATTTAAAATAAGAAAGTTGGTATTGGCCACTGTCACATGACACACCCTGTATAATTATTTTTTTTTTGAAAAAAATGCGCATTTAAAAATACAAATCGACGTGTCCAAGCGTTTTTCCCAATACACCCTCATTTATTTGTTATTGAATTTATTCCATTTGGCTGTTCCACACTGTATGTAATATGTACTACATACATATTATATGAACTATAATAAAACTTAAAATAATTAGTAATTTTTTTTGTTTTTGGGCTTCGTAAATTCTGCCTCATATAATTTCCTTCATTTTTCTAAGTTGAAGTACATGAATAACATCAGTTTCAGGCTGTTCTTGAAAATAATTGATCAGTATATTTTCTGCATTTCCTGCTTCGCGATGACAAAATTATTTTCATCGTCATCACTACTTTTGTCAGAACTTTCTTCAGAGGTCTACCTTAGATAATCTTCATCCATAATCTGATACCCTTTTTCTTGGTGATCACATTCTATCCATTTATTAATTGTTTCGATGTCTATTTCTTCCAAGTCTTCGTTTTGTGAGGCTATAGATGCTGTGTGTTCGATTGATAACACCTTCATTTAAGCGATTATCATCTTCAGCACCTTCTTCATTTGCTGTATCTCCTAAGGTCATTATTTTATAAAATGCTCTTTTAATGTTAGTCTCTTTCACTTCACTCCAAGCACGAGCTCCAGCATAAATTGCTTCTTTCACATTCGTACGTTTCCAAAATCCCATAAGGTCACTTTCTCCTAACAATTGAAGTATAAGGTCTTTCCTATAAAGCCTTTTCATGATCTCTATAACACCTTGGTCCATTAGCTGGGCAATAGATGTCACATTCGGAGGAAAATATGCCGTGAATATGTTCCCATCTGCTGACTTTAGTTGCTCTGCATCAGGATATACGATGGAGCATTATCCAGTAACAGTACAGCCTTGAGTGGAAGATTATTCTCTTGCAGAAAAGTTTTAACTTGTGGTATAAATTTCTCGAAAAACAACTTAAACTTAAAAATCGGTCGATCCATCCAAGCATCCTGTTGATTATAATAATTAACTGGCAGTGTTTTTTACATTTTTAAAAGCCCTCGAATTCTTTGAATTTCCAATGACAGCTAAAACCAGATGCATTAGCACAGCATAGCACTGTTAAACGGTCTTTACTTACCTTAAAACCTAATTAAAAAATTATAAAAAAAAACAGTACAAAAATATGTAAAGCTAACCTGTTGCACTAGTTTCTGAGCCTGCAGCAAGTGTTCTTTTCGGCATTGCTTTCCAATAAAGCCCAGTTTCGTCTGCGTTGTACACTTGTTCGGGTCTTAGATTATAAGATTTTCTAAATTATAGCAGAATTCCACCATAGCTACATCATCGGCACTTAGTTTCTCCCCTTGAACAGGTAATTGTCTTATTCCATGACGTTTTTTTAAATGTGTAGCCAACCGGAAGATGCAGAGAAGTTTCCTTTAATTTTCAGTTGTTCGTGAAACTTTTGGGCTTGATATGGGAATCACTTCCGATCCTTTCTGTAAGAACCACTTGATCATAGCATCATCAAGTTCTCGAAAACCAGATCCTTTTAGAGACTTCCTCTCAGAAATAGCTTTTGCACTGTCAACTTTAGCAATGTCGCGAACCGTTTGTTTTCCAATGTTATATGTATTAGCCAATGCTGCAACGCTTTTGTTTTTTTCAAATTGTTTTAAAATTTCCATTTTTTGTTCTATAGTTAAAACAATGCGTTTACGCTTTTCGTTCCCAGGTAGCACACAACGTTGGTGTAACGTTGGCTGATTGTCCGAGTTACATTGGGCACGCGTTGGGCAACAATGTTGGCAGTATGTGAAAGTGTGAACATTTTACAACGTTGGTTTTATATCTTTAGGCGACATTGGCGTAGGATGAACTTTCAATACCTACCCATTCTGTTGGTGAAACGTCGGCACCTGACGTTGGCGTCTTATCGAAAGGATACATAGGAGTAACTACGGGTAGTGATATTGGGTATTAATCTTGTATGTGATATCTATACGATAAAACATACAAGATGAAAAACATATATGATGGTACATAGGTACACTGATCCGATGTTAATTAGTTTGCTGAATAAATTACAGCGATATTATACCAACTCAAAATTCGAGTTAATTATCTGTATATAATATATTTTCATATGAAATAAACGTGATTTAAGATATAAACTACCAAATTACAATAATTAGATCATAGATAATTTAATAGAAAACTTCTGTTTGAATTTTACATATCTATGTATGCAAGATGTTGATAATAGTTAAGAACATATACAAGTCATAATTTGAAAACTGTTATAAAATCAACGCTTATGATGAAATACTCAGCGTTCAAGACAAACATGCTCATAATTGTGTAACATAGTATATCTCGATATGATCTGCCTGTAATCAGGACATATATCGTAGATGTTTTATTTCATGTGACAATATATAAGGAAAACTTACTACAAATTTTATGTTTTTTTATGTTTATGTTGTTAACAATAGTTAACATCGAATCATATATCCATATAACACCATACATGATCTGCACATACAATAAATAAAGAAAGTAATTACGATATTTTATTTATTAGTGAAACTAAAATTCAAGATAAATAAAAAAATAAGATGTCATATATCTTATTACAGAACAAAATTTATTATCTCTTTACATGTTATGGTATATAATAACTGAAATATCTTATTGAACTAAAAATATTAAAACATTATAAAACACTGACCTAATCGCGGAGATGTTCACAGCTCAGCTGATTCCTAATTTTTATCAGCAGCAGTAGTCAAAGATGTACGATCAACAATAGCCTTTTCCAAATTACGCTCAGCTTTACCTTCATCTCGAACTGTGAACAAATAAAAAAATATTAACATATGTATGTATCTATCTTTAGTTTACGTAAAGTATTAGAAGTATACACCATGTCCAAAGTTATGGTAACGTGTTTACCATTGCAAACTTATTATTAAAGCTATGAAGTTGGTTAAATTAACAATGGTGAAGTATATCTAATTTTTTCTACAAATCAGATATACTTGCAGCATATTACATTTTACGAGAAGAGTAAATAAATGGCACTCGCACAGCAATAATTATTAAGGATGAATCAATAATCACAAAGAATGATTCATTTGGCAAGTACATAACTAGGAAAACCTGTATGTGATTATTTATTCTACAATATTTGATCATTGCCCACTTGCACATTTGCACAATTATCACTTTTTACTTGCTTATTTTTAATTTCACAGTAGTAAGTAATAAATATTTTGTTCAAACTATTGGTTTCTTTAAAAATATACAGTATTCCATTAAAAAAGACAATGTGAACGCTTTTTTTCTGTATTTCTATCATTCAGAGTAAAAAGTATTACTAACTTGTTAAGTAATCAACTTCATAGCTTGTGAACATTTTACTTTGGACACTTTGTATATTTCATTCCATTACAGATCTTGAAATGAAGTTGTGGGGTTTGCTATGTATATATATGGCTATTTACAGTGTGATTACGTACCACTTTTTGGAAATTTTCAGATTTTTGATTTAAGAATTTTGGCTACGGTTATTCTTTAACTTTCGCCTCATAACTAGCCCTTTTCATTTAAATATCGCAGACAAATTTTGAGACAGCATCTAAATATTATGTTTAATATAAAATTTTAATTAAATAGAAAATAACGTACAAAAATTAAATCTTACCTATAATCGCTTGGAAGATGTTTATTTTATCAAAGGCTTGCTTCGATAATTTTTATCTGGAATTTTATAGCTTTTAAGTCTCTCAATATTATCTTTAAATAGTCTTCAATACAACCAGCACGGTTCAACTTATTCAACTCAGCTAACACGAGTATACCTGTAAATACCAATGCATAAATAAAAAACAGACATTACGTATATACTGTAAAAAAAACTTTTAAACTTCATGCGTAACTATAGAAGAATTTATTATTAAAGCTCTAGTATAAGTTTGTGAAAAATTAAAAAAGGCAATTATAGCTTACGATCAGTTGTCACAAATGATTATGTGTAATTAGGATATCATACGCAACTCTGGCCTAACATCGGAAATAGAAGATGAAGCATCTGTAAATATATTTTGTAAGAAAGAAACCATGGCAATTATCAACATACTTACAGCAGTAAGGATGGCTGGCATTAGTATACAAGATACAAATAAGTGTTCCGTTATCGGAATCTGACATATCTTTCAGGTTACTGGTATATCCAATGCTTTCTTAGTCACCAGGTTGTGGTAGCTCACAACTTTCAATCACGGCATATATGAAAAATACATTATCAGTACATATTATATTACCTATGTCTATGTAAAGTACTTACCCGTCTATTGTTCTTATAACATCTTTCACAATAGGGGCTATTTTAAATATTGTACAATGTAGACGGTAACTCTTAACTATATAACTCTCTCTCATGACTAACAGCTGGGCTAATAAAACCACAATAAAACGAATAAAATCGAATCAACAACACAAGCTTGCATATGGCGGTGCACCTACACTCACTGTATTTCGATCAAAATGTCGATTGCGGATCGATGCGCATGCGCATTACATTGTTACATTTGAACTCATATAGCTCACAATGTATGGGTAATATGACCAATAATAATATTTTGTAAGTTCATGATTTTTGAGATAAAAATGAATATAAAACAAATAGTGCCTTTTAAAAAGGAAAAAAAAACGTCACATGGTAAGATTTGAACGGGGCACCTCGTGAATGTTACGTAAGAACTCTAACCATTAAGCCACGGGATCAGCTTTGACTCCGCCCTCGCTTCGATTGTCGTCTGAAAACTTTTATGCGACATTCAGCCAACAAAACGATCAAAAGCCAACGAACATGGAACGTTGCAATGATAAGTTGAACCAACGTATTTTGCCGATATTTAACTAATGTTGGATATTTATCGTTTGTAGACTGTGACTTTGTGCCAACTATGTTACGTTGGCCCGAGCTATCGCCGACACTTAGCCAACGGACTGTGCTACCTGGGTTAGCACTGGTACGCTGCATTTTGTGCGTTTGTTTCGATTAACTAATGAGCCGGTCGATAGATGACGAAAAAAAGTACACACATACTAAACACATAAATTGGGGATTCCCCGAGATGAACGTCTGCGCGGGTTCACGTGCCAGCTTCTGGCCGACAGCCACGGATAATCCGCGCCCCGGATAAAGCACGCACGGATAATCGGGGTTCTTCTGTATATTAAAATAAATAAAAACATATTTACATAATTCTTTAATTACTTGAATATCTTTTTCCAATTCATTTCCATTAGGTAAAAAATAATTTATTTCTGAAATAGATCTTCTTTCCATACCAAATATTATTTCTTGAGCAATTGTTGATTTACCAGTTCCAGATGGACCTATAATTATTATTCTTTTTGTTTTGTTTTGTCATTTTTCTTTCAATTAATGATCTCAATCCAAAATTTGAATTATCGTTGTTATTAAATAAGTTTTTCTTTGGTCGACCACTATTAGTCATAATTAATATTAAATAGTATTTATTAATAATTAAATAAATAAGAAAAATATTATTATAACAAATATGAGTAATGTTGTGTAATAAATAAATCAATAGCAAAGTCATTAAAAAATATAATAAATACAAAAGATCAATGGACTGCAATAAATGATGCAAAAAATTATTATAAAATAAATTTTAGCAACTGAATATTTAAATAGGCTGTCTAAAGAAAATATTTCCAAAAGAAAATTTGTGAAAGATAAAAAAATATCACAAAAAGCTCTAGATTCAGCATTAATATTAATTAAACAAGATCCTAAAATTAAATCATCTCAAATAAATCCTGATCGATCTATTGATCTCGCTTGACTTGTCGTCTGATACAACTATAAGTTCTAATTCTCATATAAATTCTATTGAGGTTGGGTCTCATTCGTCTGCAGTTGTCCGCAAAAAAAACGCAAAAGAATGCAAAAAGATCAAAAGACAATCCAAGTAGGTATATCAGATGATAAGTCTGTAAAATCTTTATCTAGTAAATAATGTCATTGATTGATATTACAGCTAAAAATCAATTGAGAATTATACAAAATAAAATTAAAGCTGATGGTATTGAATTTAATAAATTATGTGTTGGTTCAAAATCAAAAGCATCAGAACAATTATATACTGAAAACAGGATTTTAAAAGAATTAGCAATTGCTGCAGTTGACACAATTGAGAAAATGGATGAAGAAATTGAATATGAAGATAATAAAATTAATGTGTTACGATTGAATATCAGGAAACCGTTCTGATTGGTGCATGCTACACTGCAGCTAGCCGCACGTTTCATCCGAAATCGTACATTTGTACTGCACTCTAAAGATGGCGTCACGAAAATTTCGTCTGCGATTGCTATTTTATTTTCAAAATTATTTCTCAAATGTATGTACTTACGTTCAAATTAATATTTTTATTGTATTTGTGTAAATTTATAATTTTTATCAACAATGACTTTTATTGGAAAAAAACTTTTCTTTTTTCATCATTTGATAACTAATTATGTAATCAAACATGACATTTATTTTATCTATATAGATTTTATTTATTTTATATTTTTTATTTTTTACAAATACTATATAATGAAATGAATTTGTTATAATGTTCTCGAATTTTGAAATATTTGTAATGAGTAGAATTTTATTTATTGGTACCCTAGGTAGTGAATTATATGAATTTATGTACTTCATCGGATCATTATTAATTAATTCTAGATATCCCTACAAAAAATAAAATAACCGATTTTTAAAATACTCATTCACAAAATTTTTGAAGTATTTGATAACTTCCTCCTTCAGTCGGTGAATTGTAGATCTTTTAAAAAATTAAACATTTTTGGAATAAAATCTGCTGGCCCAGTACTGGTAAATTGACATCTACTCACATTGGATATGTCAATATTCAATATGCAACTTCAGACGTATCATTCATTGTTGCTCACACTGTATTGCACAAATAAGCAATCCTGGTGCTGCCAAGCGAAGTTTCTGTCGCAAATTTCTACTTCCGACGTGAATAATCTCATCAACAATGCATTGATGATTCAGGATGAAAGACTATTTAAAGCCAGTATACAGGGTGGTGCAACGAAGATAGGGTGGACGATTGTAATTAAACTGAGAAATTTCGAAAAACCTTTTTAGAATTTGATGGGCTACGTTTTAAAAATATTTTCTTTATACAGGGTAATCGAACCAGTCGGTGACGAACCAAACTTATGTTTTTTTTTTACGGAACACTCAGTATTAGAATATTCCAATCGATTCTGCTACTTAATACGTGTAATAGGACCTTTCTTTTTTTAAGAAAGGTTAACTGACGAACTATATCTAGATTTTCTTAGAAATGAGTTGCCACAACTTCTAGAAACTAAGTTTGAGAGCAAGAGAGCAATTTTGGTTTCAGCACAATGGAGCTCCCCCACATTACCACAGAAACGTAAGAGCTTATCTCCATAACTGGAAAGCAAATCGCTAGATCGGACACGGTGGACCAATTGCGTGGCTACCGAGATCACCCGATCTGTCACCAATAGATTTCTTTTTGTGGGGGCATGTTAAATATGATGTTTATAAAGACATTCCTATTACAACAGTAGAGGATATGAAGACCAGAATAAGGAGTCTTTACAATATTTCGGAACACATTTTACAAAAATTTAAGCTATCATTTATCAGTCGGCTTGTAATGTGTCTGCATTTAAACGGCGAATTGTTTGAACATCTATTGTAGTATTGTTTAATAGTTACCAATATTGTTATTTTTGTTGCAAATTTTTTTATTATCATTAAATTTACATAGCATTTTTATATTTTGTGCGCGGTCAATTTGCTTAAAAACCGTCAGTCAAAAGGGTAACATGCATGGCATTTTTCGAAAGCTAATAAAGTTCTCTTTAACATAGAAAAATAATATACAGGGTGTTCTATTTGAAAAAACAAAACTCGATCACCCTGTACAATGGTGAATAAATTCAAGTTGAGTGCAGGCCATTATTTTATTCAAGAATATGGAACAGTCAGTGATACACTTAATTTTTTAACAGTCATATCCGGTTTTGGTATACAGGGTTTTCAAACTTAAGTTATTATTGGAGCTACAAAGTTGGTTAAATAGGCAAACTAGTGTAGGTTTTCAAGCAAATTACAATGGCATTAAAAAAAATAATTGACGTACTGGGTCACGTGATATTGTGAAAAATGTAATTTTTTTTAAATGGGACACCCAGTATACAGTTCTCACGGTCGACAGAAAATTTAATTCTGAACAAAAACTTTCCTATGAACTTTTATCCTAAAGTCAATAATAACAGAGTTATTGATGATTTTTCAAATTTGCCAAGGTGGGTGTTATTTCATAAACAAAATTCGATTGTTTTGCAAATGTCATCAACATTGAAATATTGCATTAAACATCTGTCAGTAAGCAATTAACATTTTGTGTTTATTGATGAAAAAATGCCATTCACGCATTTAGAAAAATGTGATATGATGGAATGTTACATCGTTTGTAATAAATATTCCCTGCAAGCTCGTGAACGTTACGGTGTTTTATTTCCTACGCACAACTTGCCAGATCGAAGGTACTTTTTACTTTTGTACCGTAAGTTTCGATCAAATGAAAATGTGTTCAAGAAAACTAGAACCAAAAAACAATTTATAATAAGTGAAGCAACTGAAATTAACGTCTTAGCTTTCTTTGAAGCTAATCCTAATAATGCAATTAATGAACTATTCACAATATTCTGAAAAAAACATAAGTTTGTGCCGTTCAGATACAGACCTATTCAGACGCTGGTACCGGGAGATCAAGAAAGACGGACTCAGTTTTGTCAGTGGTACATTAATCAAGTTAGACTTAACCATAATTTTTGGCGTTTGGTTCTTTGGAGTGACGAATCAAATTTCTCCAACAGGGGTATGTATAACAGGAAGAACAGCCACTATTGGAGTCGAGAAAACCCGATACTTTTCCGTCCTTGTAATCCGCAGAGACGCTTTAGTGTTAATGTTTGGTGTGGCTTGATTGATTCAAGAATTGTAGGCCCCGTATTTTATCAAGGTGCATTAACTGGCGAGAGGTATGTCGAAATGTTAACCGCTACCCTTGGAGAATTCTTGGATGACCTGAATTTAATGGATAGACAACAGATATTCTTTCAACAAAATGGCGCTCCTGCCCATAATGTTCACCAAATTCATAACTTATTACATGACCTTTTTGATGGCCGATATCTATCAACTAACGGGCCTATTCGTATGCCTCCCCGATCACCGGACATAACACTTTTGGATTTCTTCTTTTGGGGATTTGTGAAAAGTGCAGTGTATGAAAGACGGTATGATACTCTTGAAGATCTCCAGCAAAGCATCAGCCATGCTATTAATAATATTGATGGTAGAATCATTGCTAAAGCTACTAGAAGCGTTAACAGGCGGGTTCAAAAGTGCTTGGAGCAAGAGGGTGATGTTTTTGAGCATCTGCTCTGAATTTAAAATTTCTTGTTTTTTTTATTTTCGAAACTAATAAAATAACTTAAAATAAATAATACTGATTTTAGTTTCTGTAAAAACAATCATCAATAACTCTGTTATTATTGACTTTAGGATAAAAGTTCATAGGAAAGTTTTTGTTCAGAATTAAATTTTCTGTCGACCGTGAGAACTGTATACTGGGTGTCCCATTTAAAAATTTACGTTTTTCACAATATCACGTGACCCAGTACGTCAATTATTTTTTTTTAAATGCCATTGTAATTTGCTTGAAAAACTACACTAGTTTGCCTATTTAACCAACTTTGTAGCTCCAATAATAACAAAGTCAGCAATAGTGCCGACTTAAGTTTGAAAACCCTGTATAATGGACGACATTGGAGCTTTTTTGCAACTTTAATCGCTTTTCTCTCCGTAAATATGGGCTTTAGACCCAACTAATGGTATATCAAATTGTTTGCATTAATTAGCAGAATCGATATTCTAATACCGAGTGTTCCATTTAAAAAAACATAAGTTTGGTCCGTCACCGACTGGTTGGATCACCCTGTATAACGAAAAAAATTTTTAGAACGTAGTCCATGTAGCCCGCAATCAAATCCCAGATAGGCTTTTTAAAACTCCTCACCGTTTAATTATAAACCTCCACCCCATCTTGGTTGCACCACCCTGTACACGGGTGGTATACCGAGTCCAACAGTGGCCGTGCTTCGCTCACCAACCAATTTCGCAAAGGTCTCCAGAATCGGTTGTTGTTCTAGAAAACATTGATACTGTGCACAAAAAATTTTTGGAATAAAATCTGCTGGCCCAGTACTGGTAAATTGACATCTACTAATGTGTTTTTAATATCATGTTAAGGAAAGCTGCAACTTCAGACGTATCAATCATTGTTGGTCACCGTGTATCAAAAACATTTCTCGTACGTATTTTTGAAAGGCACATAATCAGTTGCTTCTACAAACAGTTTGAAGTAATCACCCGGTATTATAATTAAATACAGGATAATTATGTAAGAGCCCGTGTTAGTTGTATGAGTCATTGTTTTTCATTTATATGGATAATATTCGAATTAATGGGTCTCACACTTTTTACTGAAATATAAATATTTATCACAGACACGAGAAGCGCTTTAATATGCTAATTAGAATCTAACAATAAAAATGAAAATTGTTAATTTCTACAATACATAACCTTGGCATACACTTTCCTGGTGCTCGTGAATAAACGAAGTCACGTTCCAATGTCATTGCAAACAGTAAATGTGAGCGTTCCATAACGACCATATAGTCGCTTGCCGCAGGTCTGCCACGCCAACTTGGTGAAGTGTGAAATGTTAAATCGTACAATACATCAGTCGCCAGGGGTATCCAATTCGAAACATCTTCCCTATCATACACCGTTAATTTCATGGCGATTATAGCAAACAAGAACGAAACTCGAGCTGGCAATTATCTAATCGTTGCTATGTCAACATTTGAAATGCTAATTTTCAGAACTTGTCGTGTTATCAGCTTCGGCGTCGTATTCAAGTATGTAGTATATTGTAGAGTATTTGTTTGTAAGTGGAAGGTTTGACTTCAGATCTTCCAAACGCCTTTAGGATTATAATTGTGTATAATACGCTTAATGCTTATGGCACTAATACAGTATAGAATAGAAACTTCTATATTTTTAAGTTTAAGCGAAAGGTTCACACAACGTTTTGGAGTTCTGTTAGTAGGAAATATATTTAACTTACAATGTTAAGTAGGATGTAGTTAAAATCTGACGCGTAATATGTGGTGAATATGTACTTGTACCAGGTTAATTAAACACGGGTGTTGCACTTTTCGTCATTATATATTTAAAAGATAATTACACACACTAGACACGCTCTGGGGAAATGCAACTTTTAATTAATGCATGAAGTGGTTTTCGCATAATTTGTCTAGTAAGCAGCTGCATTCATTGTTTCTAGTTTCTACAGCCAGGAATTTATTACTATTGCTACAGTTATGCAGAGACCAAATATGGTATTGTCTGGTATCATTTCGTTGCTACACATGTCTAAAGAATGTAATAAATGTGGATTAATGCTAATTAGGGGAATTCTTTGGCTTAGGTGTGGCTAATTCTGTATACAATTTCGAAATATGTACATCATATAAGGAACTTCTGTAATCATTGGAATTACAAACTATACAATCAAAAAGTTATTGACGCAGATATTATAGTCGTTGAATCGTTAGCCAGTTAGCTGAAATATTGCCGCTTTAGCTGCCACAAAAAGCACACCAAAAGCCGCTATGGAAACCATGTTACTTTTACTCCTCTTCCATCTTTACACACTAAAGCTTGATGGAAACTGGAGAACCCAGAATTCTTCGGGGAATGTCAGAAGAGAGAAACAGAAGACACAAACTCTTACCGTTGAAATGTGATACGACTATTCCCAAAATTTCCCTGGCAAACCCTTTACGAACGTCCTAGATTGGGATTAGTGGAGAGTGAAACAGAAACCTGCGATCTGAAACCAAATCTGCTACGCAGATGGGTTAAAACAAACTGCAGACTCTGAAGCAGGTATATGGATATAGTGAAACCCTGAATCATACAGAATACACACAACATAGGGGTCAACCAGGCGGCCTTAAAGACACGCTACGAGGTAACCTTGAAACTAGTAACTGTAACAAAGCCTTGAAAACACATTTCCCCATTCAATTTACACAGCAAGAGGTCCAGCGGTAGTCTGTCAAGCAATACAGATCAGGAAATCACTGCGGCTGTATCTACCACTAAAAAGAACCGATGGCAGAAACCGATGGATGGATTAAATGAAAAATTGAACAGGCGATATAAAGGAAATAAAAGAGGTCCACGTTAGTAACAACGAAGAGACAAAACTACTGCATCAAAAAATAATAAGATTAAACGACGAGCAAAGGGAATTCAAGAAGTAGAGACAACAGCTGAAAGAAATCAACGAAAAAGAAGTATGAAAGAATTGCATAGCTTCTAACAGGATTTAGAAAAACTTCAAGGACAAAAGGGAGGGAATAATAATAATACTTCAATGGACAAGAATAGAAATAAACAACCCTGGTCGGCTGAAGGAACCTCAAACTAATCATTAACGAGGAAATCTGAAAATGAAATAGAGAAATTCAACAATTAGAGGACACAATAAGGAAAGAAGTAAGCTAATATAAAGCTAAAATAACAGAAAATAGCAAGTACAGGCAAATGAAATGACTAAAGCAAAGAAATTGGTAATGGAAAAGTCAACTAAGGTTAAGAATACAAAGGAGGCAAAAGACAGAGAGCGCATTCAATTGACACAGATTACAGGCCCACTTATGAATAATAAGAGCTAAGTAATTTAATAAACCAAAAAATGCCTGCAATAAGGGCTTATGATACATTGCGAACTCTGCGAACGAGTGCTCTGAAAATACAAGGGCGTATTTTTATGTTATCTAGGTACCTGGCCATGAAAAAAAGCACATAAGAGAACAAAAAAATGTTTTCTACGTAACTCCCTTCAACACTAACACACTTATTCCATCTTTTTTCCAATTGCCCCATACCCTCAGATAAAAATTGCTTCTTTGAGTTGTTCATCAGACGCAAAACGCTTACCCCTGAGATGATTTTTTAAATTTTTGAATAAGAACAAGTCTGACGGAGCTAAGTCGGGGCTATAAGGTGGATGCCTTAACTCTATAAACCCATAGTCAGCAGCAACAAGTTTTTTGTGGATAAGAATGCTAGAGCAGTTTTTAAATTTTTAATTCTGTTTCCGTAAGCCTCTTCATTTATGGTAAACCTTCTTGGGATATATTCAATAAGCAAGATTCCTTCAACATCCCAGAAAACAGTTGCTATCAGTTTTATTCCAGAAAATTGTGTCTTGGCCTTTTTTTGGTGGTGGAGAGAGCCCTTATGAACCCACTGCATGGATTTTTGTTTAGTACGAGGGTTCTAATGATGTACCCAAGTCTCATCCCCGGTGATAATTCGAGATAAAAGTGTTTTGTCCCTCTCCAACTCGGCCAAATTTTCTTGAGAAACTACTTGCTTCGGATATACAGACCTCATTGGCAATGACAGAGATCGATCTTTCAGTACCAAATTTTCGACTTTTCGCACAATGTCTTCAGTTCGAGCTTCAACAGGTCGTCCGGACTTTGGGTCATCATTGATTGACTCTGGACCCCATCGAAGGAGTTTAGACCAATATTTTACTTGAAAATAAGATGGTGCATCTTCCCCATACACAGCAACCATTCTTTCATAAATTGCTTTTGGACCATTGCCTTCTTTTGTCAGGAACTTTATTACGCTGCGATGTTCAACCTTAGTTTCACTCATTTTATCGAGAAGTAGATCGTCTCAAATCTCTGTAAACAGCACAAACTAAACACAACTTAGCACATGTACTTTTAACAGTGACAGTAATTTTTCAATAATTTGTTTGACATCGTCACTCTTTTGTGTCCTAGCTAGGTGGATAACATAAAAATACCCTCTCGTAGATCAAGCATTAGAATCGGACCATGTGGTTTCTATCTACCCGATATCGTTAGCGATCCCTAATTTCATTGCAACTCGTTCCTCAACTTTAATTGTGTAATACCTGCGACAATATACTAATTCCAACTCCACACCCTCTAATGGGCAAAGTCGGAAGTAGCACATCGCAGGCCACTCCACAACACAGGACTGTACAGCAGATACCGATCTAGCTCGGACAATTCGTTGATTGTCAGTCCCGCTTTTTTTGTTTTTTTTTTGATTGTGGCATTTCTCAATATATTACGTTATGGTAAGCTGTATATGGAATCACCATTAACTGCTTAGCAGATCGCGACATCTAGCGAGACTGACAATCCACGAATAATCCGAGCCTGCACTGTGCTACTTCCAACCTTACCCACTAAAGGGCATGGAGTTGGAATTATTACATTATCGCAGGTTTGTGATGTTTGCAACTAGTGAAAAGTATGAAATTGCAACTTTGGGATGTTTTGCTGCATATTCGATAATATCGATTAAAATAATCAATTCAAAGAATTCTATGACAACATAAGTTTATGGTAGTTGGTTACTTTTTTGGATAACATTATTGGGAGGAATGAGCACATCCATTTAAAGAATAAAATTTCCAAGAAAGCTGGCAGTTTAACATTCATTGTGACGTAAGAAACAATTCGACTAGGAAAAGTTAAATTGAATAATAACTTGGAGTGGCAACACAATTTTTTTTGTACAAACTCTTTTGTCTGACTTATAGATGAGTTTTATTTCAACGTGTGTATTGCAGATTTTCGAAGTTGATTATTTAGATAACTTGCCTCTAAATGATTATAGAAACGTATTCTACCAGCATAATGAGGCGTCTCTACATAATGGCAAAATTTTGTATTATGGTTGTTTTCCTATCCGTTCAGTACTTGATTGTTTGAAATATAGTCAAAAATTAGGTCTACAACCCTACCTTAACCACCATAGGCGACTATATAAAGGAGTCACAAGAACATTTAAAAATCTAAATCGCCAATCTTCAATCAACAAAGTTACTGTTTCTCATTTTGGCGGATATTGAATTGCAAATGTGTCAAATCTTCTTGAAATAACTTTATTACATTTTCCGAAAATATGTAATAATCATGATGCTTGTTACTCATAATGAAATTGAAGAGATTATTGGGAGATTGAAACCATTTCATTCTTCCCGATATGATAGTGTCCCTAATACAATATTGGAATCAATTGCATAATATATTTCACAATCATTTTGCTCCATAATCAATCCTTGCTTTGCTCAGAGATTTTCTCCCATACAAGCTGAAACTTGCGAATGTACAACTAATCTTCCAAAAAAGGGAATTCGTATGAGGACTTGATTGATTGATTGATTAATACCAAGGCAGGGCAGTCTTTGGATATTCGTAACACTGCAGCATATAGGGTCTACTCAAACAGGTTAGTTCCTCCTCCTCATTACGGAGTCTGCATAGGAGTTCATCTTTACAGATCTTCATCTTGTGCAGGGGACCTCTTAGACAACTATATCCTGTTAATAAATTTGTTACTGCCCTAAGCTGAGTCCTGTTTAATGTTTAATAATAGTTAGGTTTAGCAGACATCTCCATACTAGTTTGGAGGCTATATAATAAGATGCTGGAGCCTTTAAGGCTGCTTGACTGTCACAGAGAATGCAGATCGCTTCTGAGATTACTATTATTATATTATTATTATGGAAACTTTATTTAAAAAAATAATTTAATGTACTGCATTAAAAGAGGAAACAGTTTTGATAATCTCACACACTTTATTAATTAAGAAAGCAAAGTTTTACCGCGGTAGAAATACACCCGGGACCTTTGCTATAGTGAAACCCACTGCGACATGAACGTTTCATTTTGTAAATCATAAATTTGCATAAACTTGACGGGAAAATACAGAGAAGGGAAACGTTTAGGTTGGATAAAATTACCAGTTCACGTTGTATAAATATACGCATACTATTATTACTTGGACTCGCATATTCGGACGAAAAATACACCGAATTAAGTACAAAATTATTCTCCGGCTTGAAGCGAGTTGCTACTGTAAACAAGGGAGCATGAATATGTAATGTTACATTGGAATTTTGTTTGAGGATACGTATTCTTGTTATAAAATTCCCTTAAGAGAGTAACGGCATGTAGATGCGTAGTAGTACGAAAGCGTTGAGTGTTGTAGATTCTACGTCGTCAGCTGATAAGGTCAATAGATCAATGAAATGCAGATTACTGGGTGGTTCTTGGTGATAGCTCAACGCTAATATGTTAAGGTGAGCTAGGTCCGACATGTATCATTTACCGGCGGATGTAAATTTAACGCTTTGATGTGGAAATTAATCTGGAATCAATATGTTACGTGTTTTGGTTAACAATCTGTTTCTTATTAATGACTATAAAAATCTTTGATAACGAATACAATACAAGAGTTGACGTAATTCAGAATTAAAAATAAATAATGAAGTGTAATGAAATTATTGTGCTCTTTATGAATAAGTTCATTCATTTAATATGATGGATGATTGATTCGTTGATTTTAAAGATATTTGACAGGAGAGAGATGATTCCATGGAAAACCCAGATCGAGAGCGGCATTGATGATAAGGACCAGTGTTTTTAGGATAGGATGTGGAAGTCACATAGTCGAGGTATTAGTAATGGAGTCGGTGCCCGGAGCTTTTCCCAGTTAGCGGGTTTCAATAAAATTTTTAATTTCTCCCACTGTAGCCTTCTGAAGACTTTCCCGTTGAGATGGGGAAGGCTATCTACCTTGGCATCATCCTGATCGCCCTCATCGTCATCGGAGTCACTGTCACTGTATACAAGGTCGTTTGAGGCATGAAGTGGTGTAGTCTCATGGGAGCTTCCGCAACTCCTTTGAGGTTCGATAGACGATGGGAGCGGTGTTTCTTGATTTTGCACGCACCTTTGACACCATCTGGTATCGTGGACTTTTCTACAAAATACGAGGCCGGTTGGTTTCTTATGAAAGAAAACAATTTGAGTTTTTCAACGTACTTTATTTTTCGACATAGTCCCCTCGAAGTTCAACACACTTGCCCCAACGTTTCTCCAGCTTCGCGATTCCTTCACGGAAATGAATTTCTTCGATGCCTTCAAAATATTGGTTTACTTCCTGTATGCCCTCTTTATTGGACTCAAATTTTCGTACTGTTAAAAAAGTTTTTAGTTTCGGGAATAGATTCCTGGACGTTTCTCTGTTATTACCGCCTCTAATCGGTCCAAAAGTGATGCATAGTATTCTCCGGCAATGGTTCTACCCTTTTTAAGGTAATCAATTAGGAGAATTCTCTTTGCGTCCCAAAAAACTGATACCATGACCTTTCCAGCGGATGAAACGCATTTCGCTTTTTTCGGAGTTTTGTGGCTTCTGCTAACTCGTGCACGTTCACGCGTCTACGGCTAAAATCAAATCAGGGACTTTATCGATGATTTTTGGTGTCACAGCTAATTTAGGTACTCCAGGACGTGGTGCATCTTTAATGCTTGTTCTGCCACGCTTAAACTCATTTACCTAAAGCCGAACACACTCATAAGAAGGACATGAGTCACCCAATGTAGGTAAAATCCTCTCATGAACTTCCTTTACTGGTTTCCCTTCCAGATAAAAGAATTGAATCACACCACGAATTCCAACTTTATCAATTTTCCTCTATTGCTCGAAACACTTCTGTTAAGTAACTGTCAAACAACGAATTACTGTAAGAATGATTTAAGACCAGAGAAAATTAACTCATAGGAATGACACTTTATGACTACATGTACAGATTACATTTGCGCCCTCTGTTAGTGTGTGAACCAAGTTAATCATCAACCACCTTCGTAGTGGTTGTGGAGTTCAATCCTGAGCTCATAAACATCGTATGGTCGTATCTACAAGATCGAAAGTTTGTAGTCAAAATGGAGGATTCCACATCGCTGAGATAACTGGCTTGTACCCGGATCGCCATTTTTTGAATAAATGTCTGCTAGAGCACATTTTTCAGAAAAAATCGAATAACTACAAAACGCACAAATCAAATTGCAAAAAGTAAAGAAATTCATAAAGCCTATAAATAGGTGAATCCAAATGTGCAAAAATATACAGGGTATTTCATTAAAAATAATAAAGTAGATGGCGATTTCATTGAAGAGAACATAATCGGCTATATATAGTTCTAAATTTTCAAATTTATATTTTGACCAGAACGCCATAAACTTCTAATGAACGGTCTCGCTGAGACACCCTGTATACTAATCGATTTGAGGAGCTTAAAAGATTTGATGCCCTCGAATTTAAAAAACTTGAATTATTTACTGTGTTCCGATCTTGTCTCCGTGTTTTCAATTAAGGTATCTGAGCTGTGTTTAGTCTCGTACATCCCTCTATAATTTGGGTTTGTGGGTATAAGCCAGGTCTTATAAGCCAGGTAGTTTGGTTTTGTTCAAGTTAAATAACTTCACCATGATCTACCCTTACTTGTTTTCCTAACTTTACTGAAGCAACTTGTTTCATATCAAGTTCTGAATTTAGAATTTTACATAATTGAGGTCAGAGACACGCGGCTCCATCACATTCCATGTATAGGGTAATATTGACAGCCGCTGCACGGCTGATTGATTGATTTTACAAAAAGTAGACTAATTCCAGTAAAGGGTTTGTTTCACCAGTGTCAATTTGTTTACTTAGCACAAAAGTTTGTAGCGCAGCAGACGTGGCATTGTAGTGGTAAAGATTTATTTGCAGCATCATCAACTTTGTTCCTCTTCTACTGTATGGCTTTCTTCAGTTGATGGTGTATCCAGGAGATCCACTAATTGAATTGTAAGGAGTTTCGTTAAGATGCTCGCAGTCTGAATCGACTGCCGCCCCACTGTCGATTCAACCATTTCTCTTCCGCCCAGCTCCAGCTGCGCTTTGAGTCATCTGTCCCAGAACGCTAACTTGATTAGCTTCAGTTTCCCGTCGACACAAGCGATCCTCAAGAGACTCTATGGGTGACCTCATCGAATTACGGTTCTGGTCTTTCGTATTTGTCCAATTTCTGCAGTAGGCAGTTTCGTTTGTTCAAATAAGTTTCACCTGCTCCTGGTAAATTAAGCTCGCAGAATAATCTAACCAACTGAATATCTGCAAGTGTCTCCTAGGCATTCGTAACTACCTTTGAAGTGTTTTCTTTTATGTCATAGCGTCGCTGGTGCTCATATAAGCTGTCGCAGATTCTTTTCTTCTGCTTAGTACAGTGCGTGGAACATTTCAACGCCTGTAGGTTTGGATCTAAGACGTTTCCGGCCTTCTGGTCTACACATACCTTTTCAGGCTGTGTGTCTTTATACAGCATCCCTGGGTTTTGTAGTTAAGAGTTTGCTACCCTACCGGCCAATATAGGAAAGGAGGTCAGTTTTTCGACAAGCAAGTCTAGATGTGCTTAGCACGCGTGTTGGTCCTAGATACTATAAAATACCAGCCCTTGTTATAATGAGGTCCGAGGAATACGTATGTATAATGTCTCCTCAAGTCCGTCTTAACCTTCGCTTCTATATTTTCTCTTACTCACTTATTACAGACATTTGTGTTTTTAAATTGTCTAATTTTGATTTGGTTTCATAAATAGTATCCTTCACATGTCTTCAAAACAAACAATAAAGCAGAGAAAACTCTAGTGACCTCGCCGGTCATTCTATCGGCCTTGCTTTCCAATTCAACGATTTAGGTAGATGAAGTCAACATATTGACTGATCTGATAATATGGTGGTGCTCAATCTTGTTACAACCATATGTTCGTTAGTATTTGCAGCTTTGCAGGGCTCAACAAGTACTGGCGCATCAATCGCCGGACCGGTAATCCCATGGACGTCATTCCACACCATTAACATCGCACAACTCTACAGCTAGCAGGAGCTATATTCATAAAAACGAAGAAGGGGCTTTGGGACCTTCGCTCAGCCGTAGAAGAAGCAAGCACTTACTTTTAAAATTAAAAAAAAACAACTTTTGCTGTGTAATTTGTGTGTGTAAATGTGTTCAATAGTCTTGTTACAGTACTCTCTCGCCGGTTATAATGCAGCACCATATCTATTTTATAATTTTTCAATTCTACTTCGTAGAGTCATGATTTTGGATTCAGTTTTATTTTTGACTGTGTAAGCAAATTATGAATATCTTTTACACGGATGTGTTTATTACATTTTTCTTCTTTGTACTAATTAATTAGCATTTTATAGATTTTAATGATCTACCTATCAATCGATTAAAATTATATTGCTCTTTACGGAATTCACGTCAAAAATTGTATTATATCTTTAACGGTACTTCATCCGGACGGAGTGTATGTATATATATTTCACCTTTTTTAAATTAAATTTCATCCGTCGAGTTCGAGTGCTGTCAAATATGAATGACGATGCATTAGAGTTGAATGAAGCGGCCGGATGAGTCGACTAGAAGCGGTTGTGAATACGATACTTGCTTTTACAAATGGCTTTATTTATGGAACGCTTTTGAGAGATTTAATTCGTCTCTTTTAATGTTTTATTGAAACGACCGGCTGACCTACATTCCTTCGTAGATGGATATATAGATTATTGCTGGCGCCTCTTTCACACGGTAATTTGTAAACCTCACAATATAAGATATTCAAGCTTGTTTGGTATTTATGTATTATAACGATTACATCATGTTAATCTTGACTATATATGTATTTATTCGATGCAAATTAAGTTTCGGGGCTTATGTCATTCATGTTAATCGAGTTGTTGATTCTGCTGTTTTAATTCGATCGGTATGTGGTTTTGAACAAAGCTGTTCGTATAGAATGAACACAAAATACCAACATATTGTTAATAAACGTCTAAATTTGTAATAACCGACAAAAGAGAACAGCAGCAAAGTTAAATTTCGCATAGGACTGTATTGGCATCATTTATATATACATATATATATACAGGGTGTTTGGTAAACATGCGGCAAAAATGCTAAGGATTATTCCCTGGTTTATTCTAAGAATATTTTCTCCTATAATGATTTTTGAGAAACCCCTTTGTTTCGAAGATACAGAGCGAACAAAATTTGCGACAGTAACAACATTTTATTGTCAAAAAGTACACGTAAAGTTGTTCAATTTACAATAAATGTTCGAAATAACCCTCCAGCCTGGATGAGAGCATTCAATCTTCTTGTCATTGACTGTCGAACTCTTTAAAATACAACAAGGTCGTTTCTAATTGAGTTAGGTACACCCAGCAATTATTTGATTTCGCAAATCGTTCAAATTCTCCACTGGAGTAGCGTAAACTAATGACTTCAGAGATCTCCAGAAGAAAAAATCCAGGGGCGTTGGCCAATCCAGTAATCTCCGTATGTTGTTAAGAATTTTCCAAACTATCCAATGACTTGCATTCCAAATTATTTGGAATTTTTCGCGTAGAACTACCACCAGCATCTTCCTCTACCATCTCCAGTACATTCTGTTCCAATTGTACCGTTCTTGCAGTCACTGATCTTCCTGGCCCTCCACTTCGTTTCAATGAACCTTTTTCACGAAGACGTCGATGAATGTTTTCGAAGATTTTTTAATGTACTGTCATCGGCAAGTTTATAGATGAAATGCATGTTAGTCATCTCGGCGTTCGTACACATCATGACAAAGGACTTCAATAAATATTAATGACACGTCAAACAGCCAAACGTCACTATCTATCTAAACAAATGCGATCGATGCGACCATTACTAGATAAAACAGCTGTTCCAAGTGATCGAGATCGCGCATTGTATCATCGAAACTACGGACTTTTTCAAAAATCATCATAGAACAAAATATTCTTAGAATAGGCCAAGGAATAACCCTTAGCATTTTTGCCGCATGTTTACCAAACACCCTGTATATCTGTAATAATTTTCTAATTATTAAGGGAAATAATCAAAATGGAAAATGAAGCTTATTCGAAGACAGATATTAAATTCATTTTATATTCATGGAGACTGTCGTAAGAATATTCAAAGAACTTGCTATGTGTTTAATGAGAAATATTCTCGCGAAACAGAAATTTAAAACGTATCGATTTGAAGGCAGGTATAGGGTGTGTTAGAGAATTGAAGACAAAAGTATTACCCAGCAGGCGGTGATGGCATACCAAAATTTTTGGTTCTGCTGCCAATTTTTGATTCACAAATATACTCTATGTCCCCGGATTGAGTTTATGGTATGATTGACCAAAAATTTTCGAATTGGAATTTCATATTTTGGGATTTCGCCCTACCTGGTCTGACTTATTTTTAGTTTACTTTCAATTTTTTCAAGTCAAGTAGACTTTTACCGTTACCTTTTCAAGTTGTTCAGAATGAAGAGATATGGCGTTATGCAAATTTTCATTGATCGGCCTACTTTGATAAAATCCACTATTGGTCAGTATTGCAATTGTGTCAACTTCATTTTCATTTTCCGTCGCAGTTCATTAAAACTATTCCGGACTTCCTGAATTGGTAAGGCGGATATAGCATCTTTTATGCGATTTTTAATGCGTCGGCATCATTGGGTAAATTTTCTGCATACACTACTTGTTGGATTACTGGACTAGAACTAAAATAGTGTTTGCTCAGTTGTAAAGGCCTACTGAATTAGAAAAAAATCAAATGTAAACTAAAAATCAGTTTCAGACCAAGCAGGGCGGAATTCCAAAATATGTATTTCCAATTTGAAAATTTTTGGTCAATCATATCTATTGTAAACTCAATCCGGAGACATACGATGCGATAGTAGGAAGCGTTGTGGAAGCCAATAACTGTTGGAGAGCGGCAGGACTCTCTTCTTGCCCCTGGCCTCTTCCTAGCTATCTCTACGCACGATGCGATAGTAGAAAGCGTACAGGTAGCCAATAGCTGTTGGAGTGCCGCAGGGCTCCCTTCTTGCCCCTGGCCTCTTCCTAATTTATATGTATGTCAAACTTTCCCAAGTCCAATGGTGTTCAGCTTGCAATTTATGCAGACGATATTGCTTTGTATACATCTTCGGTAGACGGAAACCATCTTCGTTGCAGGCTTCAGCACTCTGTAGGTGAGACTTTGGCTTGGACTTCTAAGTGGAGGCTGAAAATAACTGAATCTAAACGCGTAGCTAAGATTCACGAACAGACTGCGCCTATCGCCGGATAACATTTTTATCAAGAATTTCAGGTTTGTTCGAAACCAGCAGCTGAGGGATGATTTGGGAGTACCATCACTTAAACAATACGTGACCAGTCTTGCGACGAAAACCCAGCAGAGAATTGAACGATCGGGGGAACTCTCTCATCAATAGACTCGCCAATTTAGATACGGACAGATATGCCTTCCCACCTCCTCCCTCCCCCACTCTCTGCTAGATTTACTATTCGACGCACCTTGGCGATAGACGATGAAGACAACAGTCCGGCTTAATCACACATACCCAGCCCAATAAAGGACTATCCAGAAGATACAGGAGCTGAGAAATCCCGGTTCGGTCCTAGAGGAGAGATAGAAGATCACAGAGAGCTATCTCTATAACTTTACGAATTTGACAACATTGTCTCTTCACATTCTTCGATCTCACCCACCTCTCTACAATGGCTATGTACAATGGTTTCTCATCGATTGAATTTGTACGGGTGTTCCTCAAGGATCAAACTTAGAATCTCTATCATTTATATTATTTATTAATGATTTATTACTCAAAATAAAATGCTGATGATAAATATTGAACAGTTTTGTATGTTTGTGCAGCTCTTTATTTCGCGTTCTTGTTGTTTTGATTGTCGTTGAAATCAAGTGGAGTTAAACGGTTATGAATATTTGATGTCTGCGTCTTTACTAGAAAGAATTCTTTGAGGTGATGTATTTATTGATAGTTGACACATTTTCTGTTTCAATCATGTTTCTGCCTGTCTCTGCTTATTTTTTCCTTAGGTAGGAACTTCTTAATTAAATTTCCGGGGTGTTGGGCACGGTGTTCCGTGAATGCTACTCGTACTAGTCTGTTGGCTTCTTCCAATTATTTGTTTTCTGTTTTTTGTTATTTGAACCGTTATCAAATATGTCTGCAAGAAACCTTTACCACCGCAAGAAATTGATATGGAGATGGTACAAGTACTGGACGAATCTGCACCTTCACATCAGGTTAAACTTGGCAGAGAGACCTGTGAACAAGGTGTTGGTGCTGGACGGCTGAAAACTGTTGTTTGGAAAGGAAACATTGATCTAGTCGATGTCATGTTGACGCCAGAGCAAAAGCGCATTCGACAGGTCACTTCAGATTTGGCCATAATTAAACAAGATCCTGAAGACTTCTTATCAAGATTTGTTAGTGTGGATGAAACCTGGGTTCACAATTATGATCTTGAATCAAAAAGGCAGAGGATTGAATGGATACACCACCCCCTCGAAAGTTGCAACATCATCTGCGGCGAACAGCATAGCTGCACTTTTTTGGAATGTCGAAGGAATTATCTTTAAAAATTTTTATCACGTGGTCAAGCTATAAGTGGGAAAACTCAGACGAGGTATGCTGTTTCTTCAGGACAACACTCCTGCCTGTTTTAATGGCCGCAATTCATAATGCAACCCTATTCTTCAATGTATTCCCCAAACTCAAACAACACCTTTGTGAGGTTTACTATCAGGAAGATGAGCCACGAATGCTACAATTTCGTACTTTCAGGATATTCAAATCATCTTCATCTAGTTCCTTAATATTTCTATGAAACACTATGTCCAAAACAACTCTGTTTGACGATTTCTATGGTAAAAATTTGTCAGGACTAAACAGGATTTTGTAGATATTAAGGTTAATTTTCCTATCTTTTCTAATTTACCATGTAAGGATTCTTGAAAACATCAATATCTACCAAATAATAATAAAAAAAATCATGAAGTCAGAAGTTACTTTGTCGCAATCTTCTTTGCAATATTCATGGAAACTAAAATTTTATACACTCGTAAAAAGTTTGATGACAGTAGAATGCCGCCTGCTAAAATAAAAATTTAGTAGATACTACTAGATATAATAATAAGTGTAAAGTACGAAACAAGTATTTGAACCTGAATTGCATTTATTCCGTCGCTATTTTATAGATCTTCTTTATAAGTGGAACGTTTGATTAATTCATTTTGGCTGAATTAATATAATCTAAGACCGCATCATCGTTTGAAAACGAAATTATTACTTTAATGATTTTAAAAAGGTCCTTGTTTTTAATGAATCGATAACGGATCAATTCGATGCTTTTCCAAACGAGCTCGCCCAACACCGCAACACCTAAACAACGCACTTCCGATAAATCGTCCTCGATCTTTTTCTCTCTCGGATGAACCTTTTACACTAGACTCGATTATTCCAACACAATGCAGATCGAGACCCGACTTGTCACCCCATATTCCCTAATACCCACGCCATTCCAGGCGCGTCGCGTAGACAGACGCCTTAGCTTTAATGCCGCTGTCCGCGTGGTCCACATTCCGGTATCGATCCGTGAGCACGCCGGAGTACGGACGGTGTGGATGATGGGGCGCTGGCAAGGTCCCTCTCGAAAGGATACGATTGTGTGCAAAAATTGTGTCCCCATAGAAGGAGTTTGTTTAAAGATAGGGGCTTTTCACTACTTTTTACCATAACCTTGAAAGTAGTTCTTGCAGCTGGTAGCATCATGATACTGTTTTTGCGAACGTTGGATCAATGATTGAGATGATTGGAGGACGAAAACAATAGATTTTTTTGGCTAAGATTATTGAAGAAAAAGAATCAAAACATTGGATTAAAGATGAAGAATCTGTTAGTTTGACTCCTCGGAGAGGTCTTTAGCTTTGATAACGTATCGAATACAGTCCTCAAAAAAAACTGTCAGAAAGTACTCTGAAGGGTTTGTGGATTATCATCAACCCCATACTCTATCTCAGGCTGAAAATCCTGAAAAACTGCATTGTGCGTTTTTCAGTCTAGAAAATAAGTCAACTGTGAGGTGAGCTAAGAATAATCTTCCTCAAGCAATTTTCTATCGCTTTAACAAGAAAGACAACCCATAGTTTTCTAGCTAATCCAGAGAACATCCTTCATAATAGATCTCCAAATCACTCTTGCGTCATTACATCAGCATCTCAATATCTCAAGATGCTCTCAACCAGATCAACTGCATTTCAGATCTGAGGAGGTTAATGAGTCAAAGGACTTAACTTTTGCATCATTAGAAGCGTGAAAGTTGTTCTGGAGAAAAAATTGCGATATTTGCAGTTAAGGAAACATTGGTTGAAATTTTTGAAAAATATTTTGCAGACATGCCAATTTTTTGCCAGGGTTTGGGGCAATTTTATGAAAAACTAAATTTTGGAAAAAAAATTCACACAAACGAAGATGGACATGATCGGCAATAATAACAGTCGACCTGAAAGGAACTAAAACAATTAATATAAGGACTACTGGCAATGAAAAAGATAGGTTTACTGTTACGTTATCTTGTCTCTGGTACAAAATTGAGGTAATTTTTAAAAGGAAAACTTTACTGAAATTAAAATTTCCTGTTGGGGTTTTTATTCATGTCCACGAAAAGGGATGGATGCATGAAAAAGGCATTGAGTTGTGGATAGAACAACAAACTGACCCGGAGCTCTAGCAAAACCATCTCTTTTTGTTTTGGGGCATGTTTAGATCTCAACTAAAGAAAATTTAAGACAGTGTTGACCTCCCTGTTGCAACCATTAGATGTGTGCATAAGAAACCATTCAAAGAAAATTTACGGAAACAATGGAATATGTGGATGCTGAGCCTGATCTTTTCGTTCAAAAAAAGTGCGTTTTATACGTCGAAATATAAATAAAAAAATTAAATAAAATTTTGCCAACCACCCATATCCTTCACCCATTCGTTTCGGAAAATTGAAATTTCCAATGTTCTGTTACTTCTGTTACTGTAAAATAATTGAATAAAACGAAAGAATCAGAGCTTCCATTCTCTCCCAACTGTCCCAAATAGACCACATACATATTATTCCAAAATTCTAAAAAAAGGAGTCCGGTTAATTTTCAATATTTTGCCAAATTTTGGCACAATCTTAAACAACTAGAGCAACCAAGAACAGCTTTGACATTTTCAAAAAACAGCGGTGTTTAACTAGGCGGATATTGATATGGTTGACTGTACAAAAAGTGGCCGACACTTAATTGAGCGACTGTACAGATCAAGGGTAAAGGTCGAAATTCTTATTTTTAATTATTTCAAGCATAATTTACGAATTTTTAGAGTAAATAAAATATGAATTATGGTGATGAATTGATAAATATTATTTTAGGTTATAATTTTGTCTAACATAGAGAGAGACAACATTTTAGCATATCACTGTACTAATGCTAGCAAGAGAAGGGCGTTCGAATTATCTAGGGTAGGGTGGAGGTCCCGCACGCACCCGGGCGTCGCAACGCCGGTGCCGGCGAGTCTGTTGCCTTTCGTTTCCATGCCTCCCACCGATGTTATAGTGCGCCGTGGAATTCTATCGCACCAATACATACATGCACGTGCTTAGCTGTTGGAGGAATGAGGAGTACATGTTGGGTTATAGCGCCAGTTGAACTCAGCAAGCCATTGAGATCGAGTTCATTCAAGTTTATTTCGAAATGGGTTAGTTAATTAGTTGCCCTCGTGCGCTATTGGTTGTTCGCGAAACGGTAATATGATGGAACTGGATCATATAACTCTGTTATCTACGTTTGAACAACAAAAAAAGAGGAAAAAGAAAACCGAGAGAACGAAATACCTTTGGGGAAAACGACTGCTTTTCCGTTTTCGTACTAGTTGAAATAAAGTTTCGTATTTCTTCAAATATGAAAGGATGGAAAAGACGTAAAAAATTCTTCATAACGAGAGCTATCAGAACAATTCGGTAGCATTAATTTGCTGTCACTTTCAGTCTTTATTTCTCAAGATTTAAATTGAATTCTGTGTTATTTCCATACTAATCTGTTTAAATAGAAGACAAAATTTTCTTCCCTTAATTTTTTTTTCGGAGAAACTGCTGGATATGTGCCAACATCAATGGTCTAGAATTTGCGACAATTTTTATCTTGTACAGCGCACGTTCTTAGCGTTTAATTCCCTTTATAGCGGAGTTCGTTTAGATGAATTACCAGAAAATTCGTAGTCGCATGTCACCTCTCTAAAACTTCCACAGCGTCGTAATTAAAAGTTGGATTAGCTTTCTCACCTGTTATCTCCTCGGATTCTACAGTTAATTGGCTCAATAAGTCTGAAGGCAATTAGTCATTTCGGTCACGATTATTAGGAGGGCTATAAGGGGATCTAATTTGAAGACGGAGAAGGAACGAGAACTAAAAATTAAAGGATCTGTATGAATTCCGTTGTCTCCATTCTTATCAATGTAATTGCTAGATTCAAGAAGTTCCTTTGTTAGGCAACAAATTAGTATTATCTGCTTGACTAAAATAGAAATACAAACTTTTCTGGGGGAGGGTGACGGAGATGGGAGGGGTTGATGATATGACGAGGAGACGGAAATACAAATCGATATTGGAACAGGTTTTGAACGAAGACCTTGAAAAATGCCCAATCCCAAGACCCCAACAAGCAAGGAGGAGGCATTCTTCACCAAGATTCTGCTCTTTGCTAGCCGGAGGAAGTCGAAGGAAATGTTAAGGATCTCTGGAATCCGTTAAAAACTAGGAGAGTCCATGCCAAAACACAACAAGTCCTGAGTAATCAATGAATGAACTCTGTGACTATTATTTCTTTCAAAAACTTAAAAAACAAGAGCAGAGAGATTTCTTTCCTAGTTATGCAGATAAACCCCAGATCATTCAAAGTTTTTGAGTGATTCTAAATTGATTAAGCGTTAGAAACATGTTCCTTCGAACTTTTTTGACAAAAGAAAAATTACATCCTTATAGTTCACACCCTCCTACTATAGTAGGTAGTATAGTTAATATAAATGCATTTTATGCAATGCAGTTTATATTTTTTTCACTTCCGGTTTAATCAGCAATACGTCCAACTTTTTTTTTAAACGGAACGCCCAGATTTTTTTAACACTTTTGAATGCAAAATAAAAAACTACGTTCAGGAAGTATTAAGATGTTTATTTTTATTCACAAGAAAACCGTTAAAAAACTTAAAAAGTGTCCTAATACAAAAAAATCAAGATACCTGTCTATTAAGGTTGCGATTACAATAATTGTTCAAAATGCTCTCCATTTACAATTTGACAAAAATGTAAACGGTCAGTAAAATTTCTTATTGAATTTTGTATTTGTTCTGGAGTGATGCGATTGGCTTCTTGAACTATTCTCTCTTCCAATTGTTCAAGATTATGGGGACGATTTTTGTACACTTGACATTTCAAGTGACCCCAAAAGAAAAAATCTAATGGCGAGAGCTCTGGCGAACGTGCTGGCCATTCGATTGCTCCTCTACGTCCGATCCAACGTTCCGGAAAAATTTCGTTTAAATAATCGCGGACATTATGGGCAAAATGGGGGGGAGCTCCATCTTGTTGAAACCAAAAATGTGCATTAGGGTGATCACCTATGTTTGCATTTGGAAAGAGGGCCGCAAATGCTGGAACAACCTCATTTCGCAATAAATTTAAGTAGACGTTGCCAGTTAAATTTCCTCTTATAAAAAATGGTCCTATGATGTTGTTTCCAACAAGACCAGCCCAGACATTCACCTTTTGAGGACGCTGTGTATGGACTTCTTCAATCCAATGCGGATTTTCAATTGACCAGTAGCGACAAGTATGTCTGTTCACAGTGCCGTTGAGACAAAACGTTGTCTCATCTGAAAAAATGATGTGATCTAAAACATTAGGCTGCTGCTCGATCAATTCCGTCATTGTTTCGCAAAAATGTAGTCTACGATCTGGATCATCTTCAGTTAACTCATGGACGGGATACATTTTATAGGCCTTCATTCTTGCTGATTTAAGAATCTTATGAGCAGATTTTTGAGAGATCTCATGAATTTGACCTAATTCTGTTGTGGACACGTGATGATTTTCTTCCACTGTAAGTAACACATTCAAACTAGTTTCTTCATCTGTTGCTGTTAATGGACGTCCCCTTCTAGGTAAATCCTTCACCTGACGAAAGACTTCAAACTTTTGAATTGTTCGGCATACCGTACTTTTACTAATGTGACGATCCGGATAAACAGTATTAAACAAAATACGAACCTCTTCAAAAGAACGTTGACGATCACCGTACCCACGCATCATTAATATCTCAATTCGTTCTGATGCAGTAAGTTTTACTGCCATTTTCAAATGTGTCAATCTCTAAAATAAGTAAATTTATAGCGATGCAAAAGTTAAAACGCTTTTAAAATTGTCAAATGTGACGGCAAAAAGAATGCAAACACTAAACAACAACTTTTTTCAAAGGTACCTTGTTTTTTCTGTATTAGGACACTTTTTTAATTTTTTTAACTGTTTTCGTGTGAATAAAAATAAACATCTTAATACTTCCTGAACGTAGTTTTTTATTTTGCATTCAAAAGTGTTAAAAAATCTGGGCGTGCCGTTTAAAAAAAAAGTTGAACGTATTGCCGATTAAACCGGAAGTGAAAAAAATATAAACTGTATTGCATAAAATGCATTTATATTAACTATACCCCCATACCAAATTTCAGAAATCATAATTTTCAAATAAATTATTCGACCGTTCCGGGACTTTTTACTAACGCTGTATATTCCTTAGACTAAAATAAGCAGATTTAAGCCTTGAATTTAACATTTTTATATCGTGTTTTTTATTATAAATTCAGAACGGCTTATGCGATTTTAATAAGATTTGGCATGATTAGTTAATATTATTATATTAGTTAATATTATTGGACGAATGTTTTGAGAAAATTTCAAGAAAATGCTAATACCGGAAGTGAATGAAACACGCATGGCCATTATGAAAAGTAACATATTTTTTTTGCTGTCTGTAGTAGAGACACGAAATAATTTTTATTCGATAGAGTATTCAAAAACGATCAAATTATATCTCTTGTAAAATTTTCCTATTTTTATTCGCTGTTGAGGAAAACGAAAAAAAGAGCTTATGGTCGTGCGTTCGAATCAAGCAACCATACCATTCGATATTCGGTCGATGATGAGAACCCATGCGTTCTCGAAACACGTGTCCCGAGTAATTAATCAAAGTTGTGGTGTTTGGTGATACCAATATCTTGTCTGTTTATTACGAGCTCACAGTCCTTGAAATCACTCTGATTGTTGTTTATTAAATAGTGCATTATTTTATCTGTCAATTGCAGTTTAGTTTGTACAATTCGATTGAATAGTGTCTGAGAAATAGTCCATAGAATAAGCTTCTGTTATCGAAAAAATGGAATTATAACTTTCGGATAATGACTATAACTAGGGATCTACAATTTGGTACTAAAACTGAAATGTCATTCAATTAAAATTAATTTTAAGATTTGTTTAATGAAAATTAAATTCTTTTATTATGAATTATTCCAAGAAAAAGTTGATCAATATGGTGTATACTATACAAGATGTATGTATGTACAACAAAGCCAAAGTTTTTGTTAGACTTCCCTCAAAGCAAATGCAACAGACAGGTCTTCTTTGCGAGAGTTAAACTAGAAAATTAATTACAAACTAGATTTCATGATATTACAGCAGCATAAAGGAAAGATAGGCTCTCACCACTGATATTAAAAAGCAGCATTGCGAGCGTGTATTTCGAAAAAACAAAATGAACAACGCCCTTCGTATTCATTAGAACTGTAGTGAAAATAAATGCTCTGACGCACCCAACGTTGAATCTGAATTTATTTCAGCTGCCTTCTTTGTACGTTTTGAAAGCTTTTCACGTTTCGAATATAAATGTCGACACCCATTTTATGTCAGTTTAAATTCATGTATTTATGTTTAGAAATAATGTGGTGACTTGTTTGGATTCTGGTTGTTTTACTATTTACGTACGATGAATTTGTCTGGTGCTGATTGTAATAGGATAGGTTGGGATAATATTTACAAGAGCATAAAAATTAATCTCATTAATCTCGTAATTTATCAGTTGCTTTGGCTTTAGATGACATTCGAGGTCTGCAAAATAATGATCTGATAGATAGTTGATGGGAATCCCAAAAAATGATCGCTATGACGTTTCCGGCCAAAGGAACGGTCTTTGATTTCTTCGGAGCTGATTAGTTCTGCTATTGTTTCGACTGTTTTATGGTCTCCGATATGTAGTGATGGATCCAAGTCTCATCCATGATTACGAAACGCATTAAGAAATCCTTTGGATTGCGTTCAATCCCGACCAAATACTCCTCCGAAACTGTCACCCGATTTTGTTTTTGCTCCATTGTGAGCAAACACGGTACCCATCGCGCTGAAAGCTTTTTCATGCCCAAAATTTCGTGTAGGATATGGCCAACGCATTCCTCTGAGATGCCTGTTGTCTCTGCTATCTCTTTCAGCTTCAATCGACGATCTAACACGACATCATGAATCTTGTTGGCCATTAGTTATATTATGTCGCATATCGTTTACGACACATTTTTGTATCACTTTGACATGTACTTCCTTCTAAGGAAGGTGCCAATAGACAATACACCATCAAATGAGTGGTACAATGATGATCTGAGGAGCTATGCTACAACTGATACTTCGTATACTGCTTTAAATTACATATGCAAAGTTTTAGATGACAAAATGTCTGTGGGTGGTGTGTGTTTCGACCTTAGTCAGGTACTCGACATCATTGATCACCACACTCTCTTGAATAAAATGTGGTTTTATGGTATATGAGGTGTTCCTGGTAAATTGCAGAAATTAGTCAATATTAAAAGTTATGTTGGAGGAATGGAATGGAAAAATTATGCTAATACTCGCTCCTACTTTTTACCTATTTATTTAAACTGTGGCGTACCTCACTGTTCAATTCTTGCACCAACATTCTTCCTGATCTCTAGTATTAAATTTGTAAAAAATACATTTATGTAATTCACATGCTCATCATATAGTCGAAATAGGTTTTATGTTCCATTCACATTAACTAACTTCCTTTGAGGTAGAAAGAGCATTATAGAGAGTAAGGGGTTTGATTTTCTTGTGTTCTGATGGGGACGGCTGATCTTTTCATTCTTCAAAAGAAATTAGAATTAGATTAGGCCATATATTACACAATTCCCTATTCTGCTACTGTTTTCTCTCAACATTCAACAAATTTTTTGAAAAAATTTTTTAAACTCATTGACTGGAATGGCCTTTAGTATTGCGGTCGAAGTCTTTTCGATGGCCGGGATGGTATCGAAGGGATTCATCACCAATTTCAGTTTGGGAAATAGTCAGAAGTCGCACGGAGCCAAATCAGGTAAATAGGATGGATGATCAATAACAATGATGCCTTTTTTGGTTAAGAATTCAGGTACCATGATGGCTTTGTACGAGGGTGCATTCTCGTGAATTTTGGCCCATAAACGTTGTAGAACTCCCAGATAATATTCTGCGTTCATTAATGCATATTTATAAAAATATAGCAATTTCTTTCAAGTAAAAGGTACAAGTAAAAGGTAGAAATGAAAGGTTTTGCTATAATTTGTATTCATAATCTCCTTTTCCTTGCAAGAAAATGCCTCGGACAAATAAAGCAAAAGGTACAGAGATTAGCGATTCGACAAACCAGTTGAAACTTGCAGTGTGCAATTTAACGCACGTGAGTTTTGTGAGAGCGGTTTATTTTATTGTTCCATACTTAAAAACTTTTCGCAAGTGTACTGAAGTGAAGTTGATCCGTCTGATTTTTTTTTGTGCAGTGTTGAATATCAATAAATTTAAAATATCTGACATAGATAGTGAATAGGAAGGTAATGAAGATGTGACTGCTGAGATGATGTTTATCACTGAAAGAGTCCAAGCATATTCGGCGTTTCTCGAAAAATCTGAAATTCCAGCGATGAAACAGAAGAAAACTGCAGCATTAACTGAAATCGTTAAGCTGTTTGGACTAGTTTTTGTATACGTATGTGTGTGCAGTCAATAACCTCAATAGCTGTTGGGAAACGGAACCTGGTAAACCACTTCTCTTTGGCCTGCATGATTTGATTTTGTGTGTTTGGGAACCAAATCTATACGCCGGTCTGTTGCACAACTTTCTCAAGCACCTCATTAAATATTCTGGAGACTGTGGGCTGCGTACATCCCAGTTCTTCAGCAATTTCGCTCTGGAATCCAGGGTTCGCACAATAACGCAGAAATACTTTCATTTTCTGTACAGGCAACAAGGTTGGTCCACGAGTTTCAGGATCCGCTCTAAGAAAGTGATCCGCCAACAACACCACATTTTCTTCCTCAAATCTAAATAACATTTTTAAATCTGATTTACGTGGCGTAGGTCTGGGTTTGTCGTATTTTCTTGTACGTAAATATCAGCCATAAAAAACACAGCACTGGGACACCACATAACCTAAAATCACTTATACAAGCCCTTCCAGATAGATTTTAACACATCAGAACACTTCTATGTAAATACAAGCAGTACGATGTTTAAGCAACCACTGGAAGAAGCGGAAAAAGTTGTTGTGAACCTAGATTCTTTTTTTTTTAATATATTAATGTAAAACCTTTTACTTTACAGCAATCTCTCGAAGCAAAACCTTTTCCTTGGCTTTTTTATGGATATTCCTTAAAGGAATTGCTTTAGTTTTTGAAAGGAAAAGGTAAGACTTCGTTTTATAAATACCTCCTATTGAATCAAAGAAAATGGCCAGCATTGTCTTGATTTTGCTCTTCTCGTTTGTTTCTTCTGGCGATTTCCATGCCGCACTCTGATGTTTTGTTTTTGGCTCGTATTGAAAACACCACGTTTCATCACCAGTTACAATAGCTGACATGCTTGTCAGATTCCTTTGGAACATTTTTAACATATCTTTGCAATGCTGAACTTTCGAATCGTTTTGGGCATCTGTCGACTGTGTGGCACGAAGCACACACAGACCTTTTATTTGGCCAAATTTTCGGTCAAAATTCGATAGACTGTGTTTTTCGGTATCCCAGTTTCCTCTTCGATGAGTCTCCCAATCACAGAGCGATCGCTTCGAAGTTCAAACACATGAATTTTCAGGGAGAAAACATTAAAACTACCCACGTAGCACAAATTGATTGGTCCAATATTGGTTAAAAATTGAAAAATGTATTGGTGATATATTTTTTTGTCAACATTTTGCAATAAAGGTCCATCATATATAAAATTATTGGCCCAATATTGTTTGTGTTATTGGTAAAATATTGACATGTTTACTCTTTATAATATTGGTCCATTCTGAATAAAATTTTTAACCTATTATATTGCAAAGGTTATTTGTATAACATTCGCCCAATTTCAAAAACTTATACAATGAAGGCATTAGGATACTTTTATTTTAACAGTATTGTTGTAGAGTACAACAGAAAATATTAAAAGAACACTGTATTTTTAAATCCAGAGAATACAGTTATATTCATGAACATAATATTCGAATATTTTGGGCCGTCATTATTTCTAGAGTACTGGCGAAAATGTTGCGTTATTATATTTAACGATTAACCAATATGCGGAAAGTTCTTATGATGACATATTGGTATGTTGATATTTTGTCAATGTTGGTATAAGCAACGTAAGAAAATATTGATCCAATATTACGTTTTTAAGTCGAGCCTATATAGATAGATAGATAGATAGATAATTACGTGGGATGGCTATGTGGCCTCTTGCTACTGCGACCTATAGGTCTATTGTAGCTCCCTATTATCTAGACCACCTGGTCTAGCTTAGCCTTTTTTATGAGGCTTTCTAGCTTTGCCGGGTTAGTCTTCATGTAGCTCGCCGCGTATAGGTATGGTTCGCCAATACACTCTAGCCTCAATCTGGCTAGTCCTTCGCATTGGCACAGCATGTGCTGCGAGGTTTCTTCATCTGTTTGACAGATTCTGCACATGGCGTCTTCCGCCAGACCAAAGTTGCTCATATGCTTGTTGAGTCTGTTATGTCCTGTTAAACGGCCTACAACTAGCCTGACCGTTCTCCTGCCTTTGTTCCTCAGTGTATTTAGGCATGTATTCTTTGATGAATTCTTTAGCCTGCCGCTGTCCTGGGGAGCTTTTCCACCATTCGAGGGATTTACTTTCCGACCATTTCTCCATGGTTTTGGCTATCTCCGTTTTCGTGGTTTCACACGATGGTATAGGTCCAATGAGTGGCCTAGATGTTCCTTCTTTGGCCAGGGCATCAGCCTTCTCATTTCCTTTAATACCTTCGTGCCCCAGTACCCAATACACTTCACAAAGCGGACCTGTGGTCCTTGCTGTGGAATCTTTTCATAGGCCTCTAGTATGGCATGGTGTACCTTAATGAGCTTCTCTCTCTCTCTAGGAGTACTCTTAGGTACGCTTCATCCACCACTGCAATCTTGACTCTCGCAATGGCATCTCTGAAGGAAGGAACCTCAGTTTTAGTCATTTTCTTCGTGGGAACGGTGCTTCGTGGTGTACTGCCCTCTGACCTTTGCCGCTTCGGCGTCTTTGGGGGTTTTTCGCTCTTCGTTGTTGATGAGCTTTTCCCAAGATGACTGATCACGTTAACCTTGATTACAGCCCTTTTGGTCTTGATGTAATCTTGTCCTTGCGCAACCTACATATGTATATAGTGAAACTGACAATAGTAGAACATTGGGTCGATATTGTTTTGATAATAACCTACAAAATGTTGGTGTATTATTTGTTTTAACAATTTGACCAATATTTGAAAATTTATCGTGGCATAATATTGGGGCAATATTAATATAATAATATTGGCGTCAATTACATTAAAAAAACATTGACCCAATATTGGTAAAATTAAACTTAATATTTGCCCAATGTATTTATATGCGCCCAATATTGGACCATTATATTTGTTCTCCTTGGGTAAACGAACCGAACCGGTCGAGCAGATGTGAAAGTTAATACATGACATTAACAGAAGGCTTTTAATTAAAAACGAGACTTAGCAATAGGAACACGGACAATTTGAAAAATCCACAAATAATCAATCGGAGTACAGTAGCGTTTCCATCACTGCCACAGTCGAACCAAACGCGAACTCAAACACATCGGAAAGTCACATTCATTTTTATCAACCTCTTTCGATAAAATTGATTCCCTTCTCGATTTTTCTACGAGTAATCTACGAGCGGAACTGACATGTACATTAATTTCTCCGGACGTCCACCTGTTAATTACTCCTACGAATTGACAGAGTTCTAACTCAGTTAACAACGTATCCCGGCGTTTCGTGACGAATATCCGTTTTGGAAACGGACGAACACAAAAAACAAACGGGGCGCTGTCATTGGTCATAAATCATCGTTCACAACGTCCTATTAGTTTACCCTTCGCTAAAGTTTAGAGGGTAAATTGCCTACATCAAGCTGCGCGTGCCTTTGTATATCAGCAAAAAGTAAAGGATACAGATGTTATCTTTCCGTGAAAATGTCGCTGTTGCGGTTCCTTGTCCATTTATTAAATGGATTGTGTTCGAGTTAGTCGACTGGATATCGGAAAATATGATGCCAATCGATTTCTCATGTTTATTTGAAGTTTAGTTTCGAACTTGTATACGAGTAGAATTGGATAGATTTTTAAATCGGTATTTCAGGCTACGCATTTAATATTCTCCATATTGAAATTCGATAATCCGATAATAGTAATGCACCTAACGCAATTAATTCGCGCATATTCGCTTTCGGCGACAATTATCGAGTTTTAATTATGTTGTCAATTTCATAAATTAATACCTTTCTGGATGCTAATCAGGTCTGACAGTGGCAGCACTACATCACCACGTAATCATACGTGCAGTGAATGTACATTGTGCTAATATTAATGGACATGTTACGCGATCCTAATCCGTTACCTCGGTGTAATACATTAATTAAATTAAAGGGACTAATGAAGTGTAATACAGCGACGAAACGTAATCCTCATGATACGCGGTGATCTGGAAAGTCGGAGATAACCGCAAGCACTACAGAAATCGTGATTTGGATTATTCCGAGTATTGAAACAGTTCTTATTTCTTGTTTTAGGTGTTATTCAGGTTTATTTTTCATTATAAAAAGTGCTGCTTTTTACATTAAATTTTGTGTTTACTTCTTTCTTAATGAATTATGAAAAATAATCTCTTGTTATATTTCGCAAAAAAATGACTTTGCTCTGTTGTATCTAATTTCAAGGTTTTGTCCATGAAATGGTCTTGAAATGACATAGCTCAGACTTATGACTTTTCAATAGGTAGTATAGAAACCATTTTACCTAAAGAATTAGGTCTCAAGGAAGCCTGCACGATGGGTATCGAAAATGACGACGCCAAAGTAAAAAAGCATTTAACAGATCATTTCAGAGACAAATTTGGTCATCCTGAAACTTGGATTCACCATTATGATCCTGAATCAAAAAGGCATGGAATGGAGATACAAAGGTTCACCGCCCCCTCGAAAGATTTTCTCAGAGATGGAAGATTATTTGTTTGGGATGCTGAAGGAATTATCGTTATAGACGTTCTACCACGTGGTTCTTCTATGTCAGGGACAATATCTAAACTGCCCTCGTATATATCTTCGATATTAAATTAATTTCTTAACTGTTTCTTTCCTCAATGAAGCAAGAACGTTTACAATGATATAATTTCCTAAAATTTGTATTTCTGATTCGATGAGTGTCATTGTTAAGGAATCATCATCACCCACTCTAACACGGTAGTCCTCTCCACTAAACTGTAGAGGTCCCTAACCGAGTGGGTAAGGCAGGTCTCTGGGTCTCCTTTCGTTCTCCCAAATAGGTTTTGCCCTGGTTTTGAACAAAAGTCAACTCGGCCCACCGAGTTTAAAACCAGATCAAAACCAGGTGGGCTGTGTTTAAAACCAGATCAAAACCAGGTGGGCTGTGATTAAAACCAGGAAAAAATCAGGTAAGCTGTGTTCAAAAACCAGGTTAAAACCAGGTAAGCTGTGTTCAAAAACAGGTCAAAACTAGGTGGGCTGTGTTTTGAACTAGGTCAAAACCAGGTAAACTGTGTTCAAAACCATCAGAAAAAACGCTTGCCTACTGGACTTTTAGTTGTTAAAGAGGGCCACCAGCGCCATCTAGTATCTAAAGGGGGTTAACAGCGCAATCTATTATCAAAAGGGGGTTAACAGCGCCATCCCGCGGGCAATGGACACACCTCTAGTGCGTGCATTATATAGCGTGTCCACGGGCGAGTGATGAGTGATCGGGGATCGTATATAGTGCCTGGATTATACAGCGTGTTCACGTCGAGTGTCTTCGGCCGTTTCCCCATAGTTTACCTACCGAAATCTCTTACCGCCTAGCCATTTCTTTAGGTTTAGAAATAGGGGAGAGTCCGATTGTGCCAAATCTGGCGGAGAAGGTGGGTGAGATAGCAGTTCGTATCCTAATTTATGGATTTTAGCCATGGTGACTACACACTTGTGCGCTCGTGTATTGTCCTGATGGAACAGCACTTGTTGTTTCGACAAATGCGGTCGTTTCTGCTTCAAATCAATATCGAATCTGTACACTAGCTCTGAATAATATGCGCCGGTGATGACCTTGTTGTCCGACAGACCCACCTTGGCATTCTTCGCTGCACGTTCACCCGAAGAAGCCCACTGTCTTGACTGGATCCTTGGCTTGTTCCTTTCTGGTGTGGTGTGGTGGATCCATGTTTGGTCTACGGTAACAAAACGGTGCAAAAATTCGTTCGGATTCGTTCGTCACTTGTGCTGATACGACCACAACGGAACTTAGTAAACCACTTCTTAACCATTGAAATTGATGGTGCAGAGTTCTCATAATGTTTTTCAAGCTTTGCCTTGTACAATAGTCTATTGATAGATGGCAGTCAACGGGAGTACTGCTGAATTAAAATTACTGCGCGGGAAATTAAAAAAAAAAAACTACTAAACACGTTTAAAGTTGACTTTAACGGAAACCTACCCTAGATTCTTAACGGCAAGAAATAAACAGGAAAATCCCCTGCGAGTACAGTTTTGTCACCGTTAAAAGGTGTTTTTTTTTAATTTGGATTTTATTTAATTAAACATAAATAGTGGATTATAATCATCAATTTAGGCAATGTTTTGTAGTTCTGTTCTTTCCATTTATGAAACTTTACATTCTACAATAGCTCAGGGAGGTTGAGGATTTCGATGACGTTATTGCCGAATTTGCCAAAGAAAGATCCATCTTTTTATTACTTATTGACGCGTTTTTGATTTTGTAAAAAATTTCGCTTTAAGGGTCGATTGGTGGCCAAAGGATACGTACAAAAGCAAGGTATTGATTATGAAGAAACATTCAGCCCTGTTGCACATTATGATACCATTCGAACTTTGCTAGCAGTAGCTGCTGCAGAAAAATTGAAGCTTGACCAATTTGACATCAAAACAGCCTTCTTCAATGGCGTGCTCGAAGAAGTATACATGGAACAATTGGAAGCTTTTGAAGATGGTACTGGCCGAGTATATCTACTGAAGAAGAGTTTGTATGGTCTCAAACTAGCACCAGGTTGCTGGCACAACAACAACTGTTTGTATGTTGCAATCTACGTTGATGATTGGTTGTGGACAACGACAAAAAAGAAATTGAAGAATTTTTGGAAATGTTGCAGCTGGAATTTCATACAACTAGAGGGTCTCTCAACAATTTCTTGGGTATGAAGATAAAGCAAAATGAAGACGGGTTAATCGCAGTGAATCAAGAGGATTATACAAGGAAAATTCTGGAAAGATTTGGAATGGCCGAGTTGACTGGAGTCTACTCTCCAATTGGACGCGAAGAGAGTAACCTTGAGGACAAAATCAGGAAACTACTTAACTACAGCCTCACGTCCGGACATTGCTTTTGCAGCAAACAAAGCAAATCGAGCTATGGAAGATCCTACAGTTCAAGATTGGAATCGAGAGAATACAGTAGACTATGGAATCATATATACAATAAAAATATTACACTGGGAAAAACAATGAAGCATTAAAGGTCTACTGTGACGCTGACTACGTCGAGACGTTCAACAACAGGTGTCGTCGCTATTGTCAACCATGGAGCTGTTATCATGGACCAGTCAGTTCCAAAAGTCAGTGGCAACATGTACCATGGAAGCAGAAATAATATCAGCAAGTGAAGGAGTAAAGGAGTTGATCTGGTTGAAAAGGCTGCTGATTGAATTAACTGGAAAATCAAAGCTTATAGAGGTTGGCCAATTCTACGTCAAGGAAATATTTTTCAATGAAGATCTTGGATTAGAACCAGTTCTCTGATCTATTTACGAAGCCATTGGAGAAAGTCCGATACGAAATGCTGTGTGAGAGGATTGACTTGAAAGTTACATCTGTATAATATTAAATGTCCATTTCGAATTATTTTTCTTTTGGAGGAAGTGTTGAGATGTATTTAAATCTAACTTAAAATCAACTGCGTCAAGGAAGTTCAAAATATATGTCACTAATTTCAAACAAAGTATTACTGAGTTAGTAACTGTATGATGTGCTCTTTACTTCAAACGCATTCTTCCACTGAATCCGAGCAGCACTACGTTCGTACATTTCGTTATCGACAATTGTTTTCAAGGCTGGCGAATATTGATTAGTTTCCACTCACCATAAATATTCAGTAGTCCCACAACGTTGGATTGTAAGGTTCAATATGCAACGCACGTAATACGACCACATTGTGTAATAAAATAAACAAAAAAATTTTTTTTTCCAGAAAGAAAATTTATTCAGGTATAATTTCTGTAAAATATCTACATTTACAATAAAATGTACATTTAAAACAAAATAAACATTTCTTTACACATTGGCTTTGTAACATAAGGATCGGTGGAAATAAACGTAATAATTATAATAAAACGACAGAATCAATTTGTTCTATGCAATATCTAAATCTAATATAAACGTAACTTTCGAAAAAGAAAAAAATAGGTCGTCTCAAATTACACATTTTCGAGACAAGTTCTAAACTCTAATATATTGTTAAGTTAATATATCATTGTACACGTATATGATTTTTTTTTCATAGTTTCCAATAACATAATGAATTTATCTTTTTTTTAATTTTCTTTAATTAATTGAACACGAATTTGAACGATATATACCATTTAATGTTTTTTTTTTGGTTGTTTTTAATATCAATGGCTTGAATAGAAGTAACTACGTAATATTTACAACGTCTCACTTTAAACAGATTACATACATTGGGAAAAAAAAAACAAATTATACATACATAGTTTGGATTCCATTTAGAAGAGTCTGTCTCCGGCTATAAATTTTTAGGCAAAGGAGATATAGAATTCTTGTATATAATGTAACATTGATTTATAATACTTACTAATCAGAAGCTATTGTTTCTTATTTCGATTAAGCTATCTAATGACATTGATCTTTAACATTCGGTTAAATAGATGCATTTTTTATTTTGATTGCTGGATAGGCGCTTCTGTTTCCATCTTTAAGCGGATACCTGTTGCTCTTCGAAAAACAAAGCTGAATTCTATATCATTGCATATAATTCAATGTTTCTAACGCAAAGTCGGTCGATTTGTTTTACAACTAAATTGGACGGCTGCAACGTTAGTATGAATCAAATTTTAAGAAAAAAATTTTATCCAAAAATATTGTACTACCTATATAAAAATAAACGAATGGATTTCATCTACGATTGGAGTTTTCTCCGTTATCTACCTAGCTATGAAAACAACCTGTCATATTACTCAAGTCAAATTTTGGTGTAAGCCCTCGAAATGGGGCAGAGCCCCCTCATTCATGATGACCCAAAATTGTGGAACTCTCCTCGAAGCAGGAACTAAAGAAATCGGTAATAAAGTTGAAGATACAGTTGAGTAAAAGTTTCTGTTTTTGGGCTCATAAGAGTTCTCCCTCCACCCTCCTCCTACTCCTCCTCTTTGAGCATTTAATTCTTTTATCTTAACCATTGCCACCCCCTACAAAACAAGATCTCATGCAATGGGTTCATAAAAAGTTCTCCACCCTCCTCCCCCGCGCCTTGAGAATTTAACCCTTTTATCTCAACTATTGCCACCCCCTCCCCCTCCATGAAACAAAATTTCATCCAATGGGTTCATAAGAGCTCTCCACCCCCTCTCCTCCCCCAAGAAGGCAAAAACAATTTTGGAATTCTTCGTACATGGTATGACACTGGAAGCGAGAAACGCTTGCCACGTTGGGTGAACAAACATCTATGTCACAAAGAAATATTGTGAAAGAGTGTGGCAGTACAATGGCAATAAACAAGATTTTGAATCGTAAAAGGGATGTAGTTTTAGCTAAAGTGAAGAGATCGGGTAATTGTACAAGAAAAAGAAAGATGACACCAACAACAGATGATTGATTTTTGTTTCGATTTAGCAAGTTCAACCCCAGAAAAACAAGTCACGACTTCACGACTCAAGTACGCGTAGAAGGAGAAGAGGTTAATTTGGGCCAGAAAATGTTCCAGAAATATGGACTACAGTAGACTGGAAGAAAGCCTCGTTATCAGGAAGTCTTCTCGAAATGAAGAATTTATTCCAGATTTCGGATTGCTTTTCATAGATGGAGGCGGTTGGATCTTTGGTGCAAATCGGAGGTGTGATGAGCAACCGAAAATACAAATCGATGTTGGATCCCAAGACGCCAACGCGCAAGGAAGAGCAATTCTTCAACAAAATTCTGCTGAGATGACAGAAGCAGCCCTTCGAGCACCAAAAAAAAATAAACAACTTCTCACTGACCGCACGAAGAAACGGAGGTTGGTTTGGACCAGAAAATGTTCCAGCAAACTGGGTTACAGCAGACTGGAAGAAAGCCTCGTTATCAGGAAGTCTTTTCGAAATGAGGAATTTATTCCAGATTTCGGATTGCTTTTCATAGATGGAGGCGGTTGGATCTTTGGTGCAAATCGAAGGTGTGATGAGCAGCCAGATATGCAAATCGATGTTGGATCCCAAGACGCCAACGCGCAAGGAAGAGCAATTCTTCAACAAAATTCTGCTGAGATGACAGAAGCAGCCCTTCGAGCACCAAAAAAACAAACAACTTCTCACTGACCGCACGAAGAAACGGAGGTTGGTTTGGACCAGAAAATGTTCCAGAAAACTGGGTTACAGCAGACTGGAAGAAGGTCTTTACAGATCTCACTTCGTAGTTCAGAGACAGCAGTCTAAATTCGTCAAGAAAGAAAAATCTTTTTTGGGGATATTTTTCATACATGGGGGGTTGGTCCATTTTCGTGCCAACTGTATGATGAGAAGTCCGAAAAAATTCCCCAAGACCCCAAGAAGGAATTCTTCAGCAAGATTCTGCTTCTTGCCACACGGAGGAAATGTTGAAATATTTCCAAGATGACAGAAGATGGCATTCAGGTTTGGTATCGTGATGAGAGGATCTGTGGAAACTGTCAAAAACTAGTGGAGTCTACGCCAAAACACAACAACTCCTGACTAATCAATGAATGACCTCTCATAGCTAGGTAGATAACTATTTTCGCACTTTTACTTACTTTTGATCACTAAAACGTTTTGATTGATTCTAAATTGATTTGGCGTTAGAAACATGTTACCTCGAACTTTTTTGACAAGTTCTCTATACGTCACTTTTTTTGTATTACCGTTTTGTAAAAATATATGCTTCGTCGCTAAATTTTGCTCCTACACGCTTTACAACATCCATACTCTCACGTAAAAAAATTACATCCTTATAATTCACACCCTCCTAGTTAAAATATCACCGTATTTCACAGACTTTCCTTCTCGCGTTTAAATACAGCGATTTACCACAATTCTTCCATCCCCCCATCATAATCAATCATCGATAATACTACCTATTTACAATAATTAAAACGGAAAATAAAATATATATACAGAGTTCCGGTATTTTGGAGAGAGGTACTAAACAATATACATAATATATATTATTATCTCTTTAACAACACTGCACAGATTCGGAAATGTTAAGTTAAGGGCTAAAAGGATACTATTGAGGGTAATATGCGTTACTATTTTATAATCTAAGCTAATGGGATATATACACACATATCACTTTCATTCACGAAATCACACTATTTTTTTTTATCTCCTCGTTTTGAACTGAAGCTGCCAGCAGCGTTTGCTTTACGTTAATATCAAGGTCAGGACTAATATCGTCGAAACTAGAGCTTGAGATGATCGGAAAATGACTGATGCACCCTTCTTAGAGTCGGCATCTTTCTTCGTTAATGGTTGCAGGGTGTTATCGTCGTTTGGCATCACTTCGTTATCATCTTTGTTATCCGGATCGTCCATCTTTGGTTTTGTAGTTTCCTCGAATTCAGGTGCGTCTATCGGAGGTGTCTCCGTCATTGTGGTTGTTTGCTTCGTCGTTGCACTCGTTGTGGTCGTCGTGGTTGTAGTGGTTGTCGTGGTCGTTGGCACTAGAGTATTGTTATGTAAGAAATATACAGGACCGTATACAGCAACTATATCTCTCAGCATAGCCTCTCTTAAATTATCCTTAAGAATCCTCTTCTTCGAGTCATCTTTGTATATAGATACCAACGATGCGCTGTATGGAATATCAGCATCTACGTATCTTGCCTTCAAAGTTACATTAACAGCGGTACCAGGTGATAAAATATACCCAATCTGGTACACTTCCTGCTTCTTCACATCCAAATTTATACCCCACTGCAACTCCTTAACGTCCCTATTCTTCTGATAAATATGTAACGGTAATCCAGTAATAAGACCATGGCCGTGCCCCCAACTTGCCTTATAAGTATAATTATAAGTGATAACCGAATCTACTTTAGCCGTAATATCAGATTCGTCGTTCCTCAATATCGCTCTGCCCAAAACTAAATCCTCCGACGGTTGAGGTTTATTACTGCTGTGATAATTTATATCGTGCAATTCATAAAGGTGAGGCTCAGTTTCGACTAATACCTCACCATCTTCAGATTTCTCCTCTTGATCGTTTTCATCGACGAAAGAGTACGTCCCGAAACCTTTACTCGGATCGAAATATCCTAAAATATGTGTCCATTTATCCTTTGAGGTGAGCGGCTTTCTACCGACATAATTCCTGAAAGGTTCTTCTCCACCGATGACTGTACCTTGAGGTTCCTGAGTGTACCTGTCTCTCTTCACCCATAATAGTCTGGCCGTGTTTTCGATATTGATCAGGATTTGGTAGTTGTTGGTGCGGTGAACTTTCCCAAACGATGATACTAAGCACTTGTTATCTGATGGTCGTAAATGTCCCGCCACCCAAGATGCTGTTAATTGTGCTCTGCACACGTAAACGGGTTTTTTGATGCTGTTGTCTCCATCTACATCTGAAACAATGTTTAAATTGTTAGGGATTATTTTGAGTTAATTTATTTGATAAAAGAAAAATGAATGGGTTTTATTTCATAGGAAAAATTAATTTTAAAATGAATAATCTTGCAATGGAAAGAATGCCATTATTCGTGATTGCAGAGGATGTATCATAGATTCTTGAGAAAATTGTTAAGTTCTTCCTGTCATTGTTTTTGGCGATGCCACAATTCCAATAACAAACCTAGTTGAAGGTCCAAAAAATGAATGTGATGGTTTGCATTCATCCCATTTACCTCATCTATTGACTCAAAGCTATGGTACGAATTTGGAATATTTGGATCATTGAACATGGTTTTAATTTGTTTGCTCCCTCTTCCCTCTTATGCTATCATATTCGGTCTTTTCTGTGACTGGTTATCAAAAATGACCATTGAGGTTTAAGCTAAAAACGATTCACTTAAGGAAAGGGTGGGTTGAGGGTGGATTTCATACACTATCCTCATGTCATGCTTAAAACCATCAGATAATTTACAAAGGGCATAAATCTGAGATTCAATAGTAATCTTGAGCCTCTTCTTTGAACATGTCAAAGCCCCTAAAAAAACCAGGCTGAATTTTTTTGCATTTTAACATATTATTTCGAAACAAGTAATAATCAGAGGGTCCCAAATCATGTGTGTTTCAGCAGCGTCCAAATCAGCTGATGCAGCATGATCTTTTCGAGTATAACATTTGCTTGATGGCCTGGACTACTCGATTTGAGATCATCAATATGCAAGATTTCAGAACACAGTTGCCATGATCTTTTTGAATGTGATTTTGGTACGCTCGACATTTGGCGATGGCTGACCAGGAAGCTGCCATTCAGAAACTGAATTTGTGGCTTGTAGTGGTTCGTAGTAGACCCAAATCTCATCGACAGTTAGCGGATTGTCCAATAAATCATCCAATTAGGCATCATACTCGTCTAAAATCGATTGAGCATCATCAACTCTTTTCTTTTTTTGCTCATTAGACACCAACTTGGGCACCCACTTCACCAAAACCTTTCTGAACTGAAGACGCGTTTAATAATATGTTGTAGGCATCCTTTTGCCTCATCGATTTCAGCAGAAAGTAGGGCCAGTCGGTGGTGGATTTTAACAATCTCGGATTAACGGGATTTGGAGATCGTCCTTCTGTCATTTGCGTGCCTATTTTTGATTTTAGAACTGTTCATTTTCGAATAAATGAAGTAAACACAGCTGTTGAAGAGAACTATCACTCTAAAAAAAATGAAGCCCAAAAAAACCCATTCATTTTACTTCTTCATGTAATAAAAGATATCTTTGATAAGAATCAATGCATCTTTTTATGAAAAAAAATCATAATTACCAGATTCGTAAGCTCCAATGACAGCTTGATCATAATCACTGAAGTCCCTATCGCTGGTGACCCAAATTAAAGCCGTGGAAGTTACAACCTGTTGGAAGTTAGCTGCTAAGGTGTAAGCTGGGAGTGACTCTGAGGTGCTGCAGGGGAGAATCGCAGAAAGACAACACAGCAATGCCAGTGATGATATCCTCTTCATTCTTAGTCTGTAACAAGAATAAAAATCTTTTATTTCGATATAAAACTTAACAATATAACGTTTAATTGCAAGCCAGACAATTATATTCTCTATTTCTTTTTATGTCGAAACTGTCTAGGTAATTTAGTCCAGACGAAGTAATTAAGATATATATTGTTAATGGGCTCTGTCGGTCGTAATATGGTAGACCTATATAACCCCTAGCGTAAAGAAAAATGTTCTCTCCCCATCTTTTGTGCTTCGCTTGGCACGAATTATTTATTACGCAGCTTGCGCCATGAAATCTAATTTAGAGTTTCATTTTGAAAGGTGTATAAATCTCGGATAAATGCAGTTATTGTATGTTGTTTGTAATTCAAAAAAAAAAATTACAAAAAAATGAAAATTATTGAATAAAAAAAAATTACGAAGCTTGTTAATTTTAGAAATTATTTCAAAGTGTGTAGAATATTTTTATGGTCAGATTCAATTGAAACTTGATACTAATGCTCTTTGACGCAATTAATTAAATCTGTATTTTGGTGTTTTTTTTTATAATTCAACCCCTAAGTGGCTGAAAGGGGGTGGTAAAGTTTGTACAGAATAAAAGTATTATTATGGCTCAATTTTCTTGAAAGTTGGTATTAATGCTTTTTGATACAGTTAATGACGTGTGTGTAATGTTCCACTGTTTTTTTTTCGAAATTCAACCCTTAAGAGGGGATTCGATATTAATGCTGTTTGAAACATTTAACGAAAGACATGTTCCGATGATTTTTAAAATTTAGCCCATAAAGGGTGGAAATGCGGCGAAAAAATATGCTCTCAGTGTCCAATTTTCCTGAAAGTTGGTATTAATACTTGCTAACGTAATTTGATAACATTAATAAAACAAATGTTTCGAGGTTTTTTAAAATTTATCCTATTAGCAAGTAAAAGGGGTTGGCAAAAGTTTGGTCAAATTTACAACGGTAACAGTTGGTATTAATGCTTGTCATTAGTGTTTTGGCGTTTTCTAAAATTCAAGTGGCTGAAAGGGGGTGACAAAGCTTGTATAAAAAGATATGTTTATGGTTACAATTTCTTGAAACTGAAAAGGGGTGGTAAAGTTGTATATGGCAAAATTTAAAAAAATATTTTGATGTAGTGGTACAGTTTGAGCGCGAAATAATATGTTTATTATGAAACTTATTTAAAACTTGGTATTGATGCCTTTTGGCATAAGTAATGAGACACGATTTTCAGCGTTTTTCAAGCGATGAGAGATTGGAAAAGTTTATATAGAAAACAATAATCTACAAACATGTTTGTCCAATCGAAATAATTTGAGAAAATATTTTTCTGACAAAGTTGAAATTTTGAAAATGGGTACTTAATCATCCACTCTTCACTTACTGGTATTTGTGCCATGATAAAAAAATTATTAAAATGTCAGGATGCAAAACAAGGATCATATTTATGCTCAAAAATTTGCAAAAAGTAGAAGTCTTCCTAAGAGCGTCTAATAAGAGTTGCATCATGATACAGGTTGCAATAAGGAGGGGGGTGGATAATTCATTGAAACGTATTCTTTGAAGAATTTTCCTTGATTATGAAGGTTTCTAACTTTTTGCAATTTTTTTAGGCTATCGTCTTGTTTTTCGACCTATTGTGCCTTTTACTCTTTTAACCAGGTTGCACCCAAACAAAAAAGTCCGCAACCTGCTCAAGAGTTAATTGACTTACTCCAGGATTATCTAATTGATCGACCCCAAAATATATTCGCTACTCCCTGTCGCGCTGTTTGGCAGTTAGCAAGGACATGGGCTGGAGTTTCGTCCGCACTCCCATAACAGTTTCTACACAGGGGAGAGTTTACTAGGCCCATGCGATGTATATGCTTATTCAGTGCGCAGTAACCGGTTAAGATCTCTCTGAGTAATCTTATGTCTCTGCTCATAAAGACTATTTTGCGAAGCCTCTTCTACTAAGGTCCGCGAAGTTGGTACCACAAAGTGGTTAAAAATCAACAAAAATGCTAGAAATAATTGACCATTTATTGATCACTATTGACCATCAGCGACTTAGATTGACCACATTTTGTTTAGGCTACAGCCGCTATGCCCATATTTTGGGGTCGAATGGCGAAAATGCTAAAATTAGCCAATATACAGGGTGCGGCAGTTAAATCCGGACAAATTAAACTTTGTATTAAAATATAATTTATTGACACAAAGTACAAATGTAAAAGAAAATGTTTGTAGTCAATATTCATGTGACCTGTCAGGAGTACAATTACTCAAAATTAACCGCCGTTGGCCTCAATTACCGCCCCCATCCTTGTCCTGAAGCGCCCGCACGCTCTCTGTAACGCAGCGCTGTCCATATTGTCGAATGCTGCTTCGATAGCGGTGCGTAGAGACGCGACATTAGGGTGCCGCGACTTGTTGGTAACCCGTTCAACAACGCTCCAAACATAGCAGTCGAGCGGGTTCAAATCCGGGCTATTCGGGGGCCAAAACTCTTTGGACCAGAACATGTGCGCATTGTCTGATAGCCAGTTTTGGACTAAATGGCTTGTGTGAACCGGTGCACCGTCCTGTTGAAATACATATTCCCTCCTCGCGGCCACAATTACCATCCACGGTGCCACAACATCCTTTAAAACGTTGCCACCACTGACGCCAATTTCCGCAACGATTGTCCAGGGTCCTCCGAAATCAGTTCCTGAGCCCTTTCCACGACCGCCAGAGTTCGTGACACCCGTTCCCTCGAATGGGAACTCCTCACCGGGTTAGCGGAACCTTCGTCGGACTTCTACGAAGCATTGTATTTCGCTACAACATCATAAACAGTCGATCTCGGGTACCTGAAGAATCGAATAATCTCGGTTGCCGAACGCCCAGCGCGAAGGCTTCCAATAATCGCGGCTTTTCGATTGTACTCCGCATTTGTAGGTAGCATCTCGGCTATTTTAAGATTGTGACTGTTTTCTAAACGCCCATGGCGTTCAAGAACCTCAATCGCGACCTCTGACGGAACTACGATATGGCGGAAAATTCAAATTGAAATTTGTCCGGATTTAACTGCCGCACCCTGTAGACATTTTGTTCATCGGATACGATTGACCATCGTTTGACCATGTTTGACCACCTTTCACATGTTCAAAATTTAAAAATAGAATTTTTTTCGAATTTTTTTTTACTAGAAACACTAAAATTTTGTTGCAGGATAAGATTAGCGAGCGTTTGACCATGATTGACTACCAAGTAATTTTTTTGAAAGCTTAGCAATAGTCGAAAAAAAAAAGTTCATACCTCCATTGAAATGACATCAAACCCATAAAATTTTACAACCTCTTGCGTCGCATTTTTCACAAATTTTGAGAGGTGGGCAAACGCTGAAGTAATAGGACTTATCATCTCGTTTCTCTAGACCACAGAAAACTGAAAATTATCGTTTGACCACCCTCCGGTTAAATTTTATCCGATCTTAAAGTTACCTATAAGAGTTTCAAAGTTTAAGGCGTTTTTCACAAATTTTGAGAGGTGGTCAAACGCTGAAAATAATAGGACTTATTGTCTCGTGTCTCTAGACCACAGAGAGCTAAAAATTATAGTTTGACTCCCCCTCCCCTCCTCCCCCTCCCAGTTAAATTTGATCCGATCTTAAAATTACAAATAAAAGTTTCAAAGTTTATGGCGTTTTTCACAAATTTTGAGAGGTGATCAAACGCTGAAAATAATAGGACTTATTGTCTCGTGTCTCTAGATCACAGAAAACTGAAAATTATCGTTTGACCACCCACCGGTTAATTTTTATCCACAGTACGAGATGCAGCCGAGGAATGTTTTTAATTTCCATTTAAAAGCCCTTACTTTTTGTAAAGATTTGAGCATCAATACAGCACTAGCCTTAAACAGCCTTTAACAGCAAAGGAGACATTTATTTGAAGCTGATGCCAAACTAATTAATTCGTTAAAATCGTTGCTAATTTTACTCCGGTCTTATTGACGCCATTAAATATCAATTTGTCCAAGTAATTCTACGAAAACATAATTAATATGTTCGGGTAAATTTATTCTGAGTTGATTCTTGTTTTATTGACCTATAAGTGGAAAGATATCGGGAATTAAAAGATAAGCTATTTAAACATTAAAACTCGTATTTTGTACCAGCAATGACTCATTTTACAATACATAATAAGTGCATATTACATACAATTATGTTTGGCTGTTATTCGGGAAATGTTGAGCAAAATTCTTTTATCTTTACAAGAAAAAGAAACGTTATTTTAACGAACGAAATAATAAACCGCGATATAATATTCTGTATACGACTCTAATCTTTTTTTTTCCGCAACAAACTTTTAGTAGCTTCCGTTGATGCTGTTTTATTTTTAATATCCAATTAAGATTATAAAGTTCTCGGTTCCAGAATCGTATAAATATAACATTTTTATCTCTAAAGGAAGTCGACCATTAGAGACATCCGTGTTTTACCTCATCTTTTCCCGTCTTCTAACAACTCGTAACGGCAAAATTTATATTACGCTACCCTGAACTTGAAATACTTGAAATATCCGCGTCGTAATTCGGTACTGGCTTGGTGAAAACCGAATAAAAGCGATCCTCAAACTGGGAGCCCCCTATTTCGGCAGTATCCGTTTGCAATTCACCCCTTGTTCGCTCTTAGAAATCCATCCGCTCGAATAATATCACGAATATCCTGTCAGTTATCATCGGTAGAGATAGTCCTTGTATACGTTGATTTTGTGCCTGTATAGAGAGCATGTGTGCTAGGGGAATTTAATCAATTTCGGATTTTGTGTTTTAGGTTTTGCAGTTGCACGTTTATTTGCATCGCAGCGATTTAAATAAACACTACACGGATACTATCGATTTGTCGCTCCGTTTCCTGGGTTTTAGTTAACGGTGGAAAGAATTAGTGGTTTTGTTGTGTAAATTCGTGAAATTCCATTACGAATATGTTGGTTGCGTGTATGCGTGTGGTGGTATTTGTCCAAACATGTACTGTACTAACGCTTTGTTTTTTTTCCTAAACGGACCCAACATATCGAGATATTTTGGGAATACATTATGAGTTGCGGTCACTTTATCGTTGTTCAGATTTATTCGTTGCTAAGCAACCTTCATATTTCAATCAACACTACTGCCAAAAATTTGATCAATATGTCATACAAATTTGAAATTCGAAAAAAATATTTATAAGGTTGTTGGACGGTTAAACAAACGAGAAATTGTGATTCATAAAAAAGTCGGAAAGTAAAGGAAATGACGGACACCGATAATATTGAAGAGTGTCCAGGCGCAGTTGCTACGAAATCGAAACAAAAAATTTGAAGTCAAAATTTTGATTTACGCTGCGATTTCAGAAAGAAGTATCTCAAGATCCTATACTGAGTGGGTAAGACGAGCTTAACATCCACACTCAAAGATGTCCTCCAAAATTGCTTGATATCATTAATAATCACCATCTTGGTATTGAAATAATTGTTTGGCCTAATTTGGCAAGCTACTATTATCCCTCGAATTACACGAGGTTGATTAACCATGATGTGAATGACAATCTACCAAATTTACCTCAAGCTCGACTAATTGAAAACCATTTTGGTTTCTATTAAGGAAAGTCTACGACAATGTTTTTGGTAAACCATGAATGAAGAAGTTTTACGTCGTAGAATTTATCAAAAAATTCGAGAAACAGAAATTTTATCCAGCGACTAATGCAATAAATTCCAAGAAAGCTTCGTGCAGTTGAAGATTACGGTTTTTTAGTGGTTCGTTAAGTTGGAATATTGAAGGCAACAATTATAGGAAAAAAATCAGAAACGAAGGCTTAAAAATAAGTCCACGCCTTTGGCACCATAAAGTAAGAAAAAATCTAATGAAAAGATTCACAATTTGAGCTCAATTTATAGTGAGTGAACCAAGCAAAAAATGTATAGGCTTTTTGCGTTTGTGGAAACCAAAATTCTTTCTCTTGAACCAGTTGTCAAAAGCTTTGCTAGATAAATTTTCACCCAACTGCACATTTTAAGAATTCAGAGTAAGATGAGGTAGATATTGGTGTGTTTGTGTGTGCGGGGTGGGAGAGAGGGAAGTGGGGAGGGAGAGGCGAGGGGGTGGAAAGCAACATATAGTGAAGGTACAGGCGTACAAATGCTTGAAATGGTAAGACTAATGATTTTTTAAATTTTTTGGTTAAATATAAAAAAACTTGTTCCAACTTCTGAAAAATTAAAAAAAAACATGTTAGGAATTTTGAAATTTTACTCTCGAGAGGGTGTCACCCCCGAGATCTAGATTTTTATGTAGGTATGGGGAACTAACCAACTAACAAACAAACAAAATTACAAAATGTTCAAAAACTTCGTGGAGGAAGCTTAGTTTACAGGAAGCTAATTTATTCTAGGTCTAAAACGAGCAAATGCACCTACCAAATAGATTTTTTTTCGTAGATGGTGTGTCATGGATTAATTTTACGAAATTTCTTAAAAATTAAATCCAGAGGCTTTGTTTATTGGATAAGATTGGTAATCATTTGACGACCTCTTACTTTAAAAAAATATTGGTCATCGCTTGGCTGTCAAGTAACTTTTCTGGATAGTCAGGAAAACTCCGAAAAGATTTCGTACCAATTCTGGCACTCTTGTTACTGGCGCTATAAACGCATACACATTTCTATTACGATTTCTTCTTCTGTAAAATATGAATGAATTACATCTTTACGCAACTTATTTTAAAGTATATTTTAAAAGCCTAATTTCGCTGACGGATTTGGCTAAAAATATGATTAAAAAGAAGAATGGAATGACTGTAGACAGCAAACACCTTCAAACAAAATTCAAGAATGAATCCACAACCAAATAGCGATAGTAAAAATTTGCACCATCGAAAATTGAAAGAACAACAATTACCATCTGTTCAATTCCTATGATGTCAACTCCACGTCATCATCACAATTTGCGTGGTGCAAGTTTAGCTTTCAATGTCAGAAATATGCGTCCAATTTTTTTTGTATCCAATTTTTATTAGGCTTTCTTTAATTTTTTTCTAGTGGATACGATTGACCAACGTTTGATCATGATTGACCATCAATGTTTTTTTGAAAACTTAACAACAGCCGAAGAAATGAAAAACAAATTAATATCTTGTGATCAAATGCAGAAAATCTAACAAACTCTCGGTTCTGACCACTTAATCCTAGCAAACCACAAATCCTCGTTTGACCATCCACCGGTAAAATATATATAACAGAGTTTTCAAAGTTCATTGCATTTTCCCAAACTTTGGGAGATGGTCAAACGCTGCAAATTATATGACTTATTGTCTCATGTCTCTAGACCACAAAAAATTGAAAACCATCCTCCCACCGGTTAATTTTTATTCGATCTTGATACATATAGGGACATATAGGAATTTTAAAGTTAATCGGGCTTTCCACAAACTTTGAGAGTTGGTCAAACGTTGTCTTAATATCTCGTGCTTTTAGACTACAGAAAATTAGGAATCATCACCACCTCCGAAAGGTGACCACCTCCCAAAGGTTGTGAAAAATGCGATGAATTTTGAAACTCTACAAAAAAAAATTCGGAGTCTAGCTTCGCCGAAGCTGCGTTTGTTGAGAAATAAAAAGATGTTCCCGAATGTCCAAAATTTGATGAAGAAACTTGAACGCAAAATTTTGTTAACGCATCATCGGAAGTTGTGGTGCTGGAGCGAGGTTGGCACAAGTTTTTTTTAGGTCCGCGAATTTGGCACCACAAAGTGATTAAAAATCGACGAAAATGGTAGAAAGGATTGACCACCTCTCAAAATTTGTGCAAAATGTGAAAAACTTTGAAACTGTTATATGTTACTTTAAGATCGCATAAAATTTAACCGGAGGGTGCTGAAACGATAATTATCAGTTTTGTGTGGTCTAGAGACACGAGCCAATAAGTTCTATTATTTTCATCGTTTGACCACATCTCGAAATTTGTAAAAAATGTGACGCAAGAGGTTATGACATTACGTGGGTTTGATGTCATTTCATTAGAAATATGAACTTGTTTTTTTCATTTTTTTCGAATATTTTTAAGTTTTCAAAAATTATTTGGTGGTCAATCTTGGTCAAACGTTGGTCAATCCTATACTGCAACAAAATTTTAGTGTTTGTAGTAAAAAAAAGAATCGAAAAAATTTTTTTTGAAAATTTTGAAAATGTGAAGGGTGGTCAAACATGGTCAATCGATGGTGAATCGTATCCGATGAACAAAATGTCTATATTGGCTGATTTTATCATTTTCGCCATTAGACCCCAAATTTTATTTAATTTTGGAAATACCAGTGCTTAATTAAGGTGACTTTTCAATGAATCACTCTGATTCAGCATATGTTTCTTAAGCTCAAGTAGGGAAGCTTTCTACTCCACACTCAAAAAGTTGTCATTGGGTTTGAATTTGATTTTGATAAAGACTCCATCGCAAGGGCTGTTTGCATGTGCTATTGTGCTGTGCCCGAAAAGTACCACTCTTTTTTCACATTAAAATCCTCATTATGAAGGCAAATTCTGAAAAATATTTTTTGTTGTATTGGGTGGCGGACCCATTGAAAAAATAAAAAGTATCTTACATTTTGAGCGAATGTGACTTTTTTAGTCAATTGTCATAAAAAATTGACTGATTTAACTAATTTAAAGGAACAAACGGCAGAGGCCGAAATGAAAACATACCGTTGAATAGCAATTTGAAGCAGCTTTCAATTGAGGGATCAAACTAAAAGAAAAACAATTGACAATGTTTTATAATTTTATCACAAACAAAATTCTTTTTTCTGTAGATTCCGTTTTGTTTTTTTTTGTCGTTCAAAAGTTGAGGAAGAAGAGGGGGAGGGGGGGGGAAAATGCGTAACTTCCGATTCTGGATAGGATGCAATTGCTCCAAAATTATTGCACCGAAATAAAAAAATACAGTTGAATAGCAATTTGAAGCAGCTTTCAATTGGGGGCTTAAACTAAAAGAAAAACAATTGACCATGTTTTATACTTTTATCAGAAAAAAAATTCTTTTTTCTGTCGATTCAATCTTCTTTTTTTGTCGTTCAAAAGTTGGGGGAGAGGAAGGTGGCATGGGAATGAACAACCTCCGATTCTGGATAGGATGGAATTGCTCCAAAAGAAAATGTGAAGGGTGGTCAAACGTGGTCAATCGTATCCGATGAACAAAATGTCTATATTGGCTAATTTTAGCATTTTCGCCATTAGACCCCAAAATATCGGTGTAGCGGCTATCAATAAATGGTCAATCCTTTTTTTGTCGATTTTTGACCACTTTGTGGTGCCAACTTCGCGGACCTGTTTTTTTTAAATGATGACTTGATCTGAGCAAAATTTGCGCTGTAAGTGGTACTATGTCCTTTTAGTTTATGAAATCTCGAATTTGACTCAAATTGTTGGTACCTGAACTAAAATTTGGGAATATTTACCATTTTATATATTTCTTACCATTCGGTGGTATTAAATTTGCACCTATTCGAAAGCATATTTGGACAAAGATCATTATGGTTTTAAAACAGGAGATAATACGACAATTTAAATGGAAAAGATTTGAAGAATGTAGTTTTTTTTTAACATTTTATACAATGACAAATATGCGTTTAAAATAACAATTAAAGCAATGTTAATACCAGAATTTACAAGCAATTGTTACATCATCGTTGTTTTGTTCCATTTTTCTTGTTAATTGGTTCGACCTACATACTTTTTTTTTACTCATTGTTTGGAGCAATAACTACAATCAAACGCGGTCGTTAATTATTTTTCCTGTCTGCCTTAATAGGTTATTAAAGCCAACAATTTGTGGATAAATGTTTGTCAGTCGAACACGCAAACACATATTTATATGGTTCTTTAATACATTGATTTGTTACTATCACGCATGTTAGTCACGGTAATAAATCGATTTCCATTCTCACTCTAGCAGTCAATTTTGTAAAACGTTTGATTGTTATTACACAAACACGAATATTACTTCCATTTAATGAGTCTACTAACTAAACGGACACTTGCTAAGTTTAATCTAGCATGAACTTCAACGACATGTTAAAGATCTAACTTGGCAGTCTCTTCGAATTATCTCGATCGCACAGCGTTAATTTTACATGCAAGCAAGCATGTGTAAGACGTTAAATTGAGTTATTTAATTAGACGAAATCGATAAAGTATATACCGTAAAGTTGCAGTACCCCAGTAAATAACTACTTGTATCTATGTACATATTATTTATCCCCGAGCGACCTCGGCATTCATATCTTCACTTTCTGACCTAAGCTAGAGACTTACTAGACTCGTGTACCACTCGGCGACTTATGCTTTCAATCTTTAAAGCCGATCGATCATTAAGGAGACTTTGTTCGAGCGTAAGTAGTTATTTATATAAACGCATCTGCATTTCGTCGAGATTAATTTTTTTCTCAATTTATGGTGTTGGATAAGAGGATCGTTAAAATTAATGTACGTTTAAATTTGATTGAAAAATTAGTGCAACGATAATAAAATGAGTAATCGTGTATAAGTAATATCATTGATGAAATTCTGAACAACCATTTGGTGCTGGTGTACGTACGATGAAACATGTGTTTATTCGGTAATTAATATAGTTGAACTCGATGACCTTTAAATTACATTCTTGGCGTATGGAGTGTGTAGTTATGCAGCGTTCTTTAATAGTCTTTAGTAGATAGTTAATGTGATTTTTATGGAATAACGCTAAATAATCAGGAAATTTTATGTGTTTTCTGAGCGTGTTGATAAGTTATGTTGTTTCGACTAAAGTAGTTTGATTTATTTGTTTACCTTTAGGCTGGAGAAAATGGAATGTATGGTGGACTTTCTATTGTCATTTCTACAAATTAGGCTCTACATAGTTCTCTTGTTTCTTCAAACTCTAATTCCTTCTTCAAATAAAAACGTATTTTCTTATTGATACACACAATTATATTTTTTATTCAACTGAAGTGAAGCGTATTCTGTACTAGGCATTCTGCATTAAGAGAAGAGTTAAGACTTCTCATCCGCTATTTTCCAAGTACGTTTTAACGAGTTGCGGTGGTCGAGCATTGTCATGATGCAAAATCAATCACTCACACAGCATCACTTTCGAACGATGGAGATTCGGCTTTAGAATTGATCTGTCTGGTTGGCTGGACTTCACATATGATTTCCTGTATTTAGGGTTATCATAATGCATCCATTTTTCTCCCCCAGTAACGATACGTTGCAGAAAAGACCGTTGAAGCAACATTTCAGACGTGCAAAATCACCTTCCGATGCTTTTTGGTTTCAGTTCATTTGAAATCCAGTTTTTTAAACGCAATGACATGGCTTGTCGAGTCACTCCCAAAGATTCAAGTTCCTTTTGAGTTTGACACTGGTCTCCGTCCAATAAAGTCTCCAATTCAGCGTCTTCAAACGTTGCTGGCCTTCTGTCACGCTGTTGCTCGGTTGTATCAAAATCACCATTTTTGAATTGTCTAAACCAAAATCCACAAGTCGAAAGTGACGAAGCATGCTCTCGATAAGCCTGCACACAGCATGAGATGACTTTCTGCTGCACTTTTCTTTAGATGAACATAAAAAAATAAAGCTTCCCACCCATGACGTTTTGTAAGCAGAAAAATTGACATAGACATGATTCTGTGTAAAGCGTTAAAAAACTTGGACGTACAATACGGGTTCTGTACGTTCAGAAACACTGAACCAGTGAGAGTTGCTTTCACTAGAAGTCCTACCAAATCTCCTAATCCGCAATCGCTTGCTCTAGGAATGTCCAATGGAAGTCTTTACAGAATCCTTCATAACAATTTAAAATCTCATCTTTACAGATACTAAATAGCACAGCAATTTAGAGATAAAGAACCGAGACTGATATTTTTCCAAGAATTTTAAAATTATTGATGTTGTTTTTTGACCGTTTTTGTGTTAAACAATAAAATTTGTACATTTTTCGGTCCTTTAATAGTAAAAATCTTTATTTTCGATATTTCGTCATAATTCTGTGACTTCTTCAGGAAATTATATTAATTAAAAAGAATTTAGATTAAGGTCTAGTTTGACAAAATTTTGAATTACTTCAAGACACAGAATTGTGACGAAATATCGAAAATAAAGATTTTTATTATTAAAGGACCGAAAACCCCGTACAAATTTTATTGTTTAATTTTAAAATTGTTATCGAGAATTTCTCAATGACTAATGACGCAAATTTTTATTAGGATGGGGCTGTTAATAAATACAACTTTTGATATTGAGGAGCTCAAAATCGTTCAAAAGCAGCCCAGACAGTCAGAAACACTGAGGATTTTGCCTAGGCTCTCTAGGTCCCATTACCAAATGCCATCGTTTTTGTTTCTGTGCGAGTATTTGAAGACAAAAGTCTTTGAAGGTCGTCCTGCAATAATTGAGGAGCTAAAAGTTTGGAGAAATGGAGATTTGCTTCACAAGGAGATGCACAATTTTGCATTCGGCATTGAACATTGTATTCAAATTGGATTGGAGGGCATTCAGATGATTTTTAAAAATTATTCGAGCAATAACAATTTTTTTTTACTTCATTTAGGGTGGATTCTTCTGGAATAATTCTGGAAATACCAATGCTTAATTAAGGTGACTTTTCAAAGAACCACTCTGATTCAGCACATCCTTCTTAAGCTCAAGTAGGGAAGCTTTCTACTCCTCACTCAAAAAGTTGGCATTGCGTTTGAATTTGATTTTGATAAAGTTTTTGCAAACTAGCACGAGATGCTGGTCTTTTTACTGAACCTGTTACTCCATCGCAAGGGCCGCTTGCATGTGCTATTGTGCTGTGCTCGAAAAGTACCACCCTCTTTCCACTTTAAAATCGTCGTTATGAAGGCAAATTTTGTCAAATATTTTTTTGTTGTATTGGGTGGCAGACCCATTGAAAAAAATAAAAAGGATCTTGCATTTCGAGCGAATGTGACTTTTTGAGTCAATTGTTATAAAAAATTGACTGATGTAAAAAGTTCGAATCCGTGCTGGTATTTAATTTAAAGGAATAAAGGCAGAGGCCGAAATGAAAAAATATAGTTGAATAGCAATTTGAAGCAGCTTTCAATTGGAGGATCAAACTAAAAGAAAAACAATTGACAATGTTTTATAATTTTATCATAAAACAATTCTTTTTTTGTCGATTCAGTCTTCTTTTTTGTCGTTCAAAGTTGGGGAAGGGAAGGAGGGAGGGTGGCATGGGAGTAACTTTCCGATTCTGGATAGATGGAATTGCTCCAAAATTATTGCGCCGAAATTAAAAAATTCAGTTGAATAGCAATTTGAAGCAGCTTTCAATTGGGGGGTTAAACTAAAAGAAAAACAATTGACCATGTTTTATACTTTTATCAGAAAAAAAATTCTTTTTTCTGTCGATTCAGTCTTCTTTTTTTGTCGTTCGAAAGTTGGGGGAGAGGAAGGTGGCATGGGAATGAGCAACCTCCGATTCTGGAGAGGATCGCATTGCTCCAAAATTATTAAAAAAATTGTATTCTAATAAGAGTTCTAATATCTATATTGTAATATAACTGCAAAAATTAAATTGAAACACTTCCAGTTACTTGTCTAAAAGAATGGGAAGTCATGTCAAATCAAGATGGACAATCAATACATTTTTCTGATAATTCTCTTTAGATTTCTACACTCAATTGAAACTTACTAATGGAATTGATCTTTTTCAATTAAATTTCTTCTGCAAAACTCTTGCAATGTAATCTCAGTGTTACCAGGACAACAAACACAATTTCCCAAACCCCTCGAACGCCAAAATCTCAATTTCTTCCAATTTTCAGGTAAACAGGTCAATAATTTTTTTTTCTATCACCACTGATGGTCTGTGCATTTTTTTCCTTCTATATTTGACATAAAAAATCCTTGAATCATTGGCTATTTGTGGAAACGAATTAACTGTCGATGACGAGATATTTTGTATAAATAATCGTTAATTACCTCGCGCCAATAAAATATGAGCCCTAAAGATATATAATTGAGTCTGATGATGTAATATTGATAGCACAAATTAAACGGCAATAAATACAGTATCCTTATTCATCTCTACGTGGCATCTTCTGCGGTAGTTATAAAAGATTACGTGCTCAATTAATTCTAACATTAAGTATGCTCGCTAGAAGGCATTTAGTATCCTCGTATAAATTATTGATAGTTATCCTATCAAGATCATCTTCGAAAATTAAATTTTATGTAAATTGAGTTACTACCATTTAACGTTTGACTTGCACAATTTATTTTTAATTCTCTATTTAATCTAGTAATATGTAACAGAAATTATTTAAGCCCATATTTAAAGTTCGTAGTACGTATTTTAAAAGCTAGCGAAACTTTTAACGATCTAACTGCATTTACTACACTAAATACACGTAAATGTACAAGCAACGTGGAGCGCTAAAACAGAATGAGGAAGTTCAATTAGAGAAGTTTAAAAGCATCCAGGAAATGGATGTTACATTTTAAGCGAGATAATAGAATTGCGTCGAGAAAGATAATTCAATTTCCAAGGCGATCATATAGTCAAGGCACCGTGAAATTGAAAACTGCAAGGAATTCAGTATATCCGTAAAAATCTCCTACTGGTATCTGTGCAAAAGTTTCTGATTCTTGTTAATATCCTCAACTAGAACAAGTAGTGCTGTCAAGCACAAGATAACAATTATAAAATAGTAGCCTGAATATTGGATATCTTTATTCTGAACGTTGATAGAAAACATGGAACGTAATCTTGTTTTGATGCTAAGACGAAATTATATTTCTAAGTTCGTAGGAACACAATTGCTTTTGAATTTGGTAAATTTATTTCTCGACAGAATCGTCATCGTCATCTCATTAAACATGCTTGAGCTTTTTGTACCTACATTATTCTGATAATGTACAGTACAAACAAACAACTTTCAAAGTAAGGAAAAAATTATGGATTCCAACCCAAATAAAAAAAAAACCTGTTATAGACCCACAGACTGGTTGCCTATCTAGTTTGTGGTGTGTTAAATAAATTCATAGACTAGTAAATCCATCAACAAAGATTTTAATGGTAAAAATATTACTTGTTTGCAGTTTTAGGCGGATCTCAAACCTTAGAATTACAGGTTGAACAGAATAAATGTTTTGAATGAGACCATAGCTCAAATAGACTTTGTGTGACTCGATCAGTTAAAATATAATGTTTGTCTCAACGCAAAAATATGAGGCACATAATTTTGAATACCCGATATTGCTAGAATACAGTTGCAACTGTTTCCTTGGTATTGAATTTGATCTTCTCTAAAAAAATGTTTTGACTACCTAACCATTTAACCTTGAAGCCAGTTAAATAAAAAACTACGGCGAATTCGCAAAATAAAGTTGGTATTAACTGGGGTTTCCCATTGTATGCCCAATACATATTATTTGGAACTTTCAGGAATATTGATGGCAACAATTATAGAAAAATATATTGGAATGAATGACCAGAAAAGATTGCTTGAAGATAAGTGACCATAGTTGAGTTATCCAGAATTAAATTCAGAAAACTTGAACGCGATTTCTCAAAATTAACTTTCTGTTGCAAAATTGGGTTGAGCATCGTTTGGCACACGCTTGATCACACCCCTTGATTTTTCTGAAAACTCAAAAAAGGGCAAAAAAACAATTTTTTTCTATGTGACCTTGAATCTGTGTATTATATAACAAAGGACCTCAAGCAAACGCTGAAAGTGTTAGAACTTCAACATTAATTTTGATGCCATTTTTAACTTTATTGATGAAAAAATGTCAAACGTGAAAATGTCGTTGACGAATGATCGTTTGACCAGGATACCGGTAATTTATTTCCGTTGCAATTGGAAACCTCAAAAAAGCCAAGAAAAAACAATTTCTTTCTATGTGACCTTGAAGCTACGTCTTACTTATATAACAAAGGACCTCAAGCAAACGCTGAAAGTGTTAGAACATTTTTACAATTTCTTTAAGTTTTTATGACATATCTTTTAGACGTATTACAGCTGGTCTACTAATTCCACAGAGTGAGGGAAGGGAAGGGGTCCATTTTGGCAACTAAAATTATGATTTTTTTCTCTCGAAATTCCTCCAAAAAGACAAGGAATTAGGGGTGGAGGGTGGGGGATCACAGGTCATAGTTTTTATGGAATTTCAATCATTTTTTGCACCAACTATAATGTATAATTATGATTTTTTTCTCTAAAACGACATGAAGAAGACAGAAGACCCAAAAGGTTGCATCGAAAAACAATATGTGTAGAAACGTAGAACCTAGAAGGAGTTTTTTAGGTATATCATGAAGTCAAAGAAGTCACTGAAATCTATCAAACTTTGTTTTAGATATTAATAAAAGAACGATTAAAAAAAAACTTTGACACCCTGTAACGTAGAAATGAAGTGTTTATAGAACCACTTTTCCATATTGTCATCAATGAATCTGGTATCATCCAGTTTTTGCTCCTGAAGAAGTCACTTACATTAGTGGCGAAACATCTAGTTTTAGTTAATTTTTGTATCATGTATTTTTATTTTATAATTTTTGCTTTTGTTTTATTTTTGTATTTATTATCCTCCTCATAACAGATACTCGAACCGTGGAAGCCTTTTTCGTACCTTTATTGATGTTACTAGGACTCGATACTAGATACCTATGCTCTCGAGTAATCTAAATTGCAATTGAAAATGATTGTTTGGCCACCCACCAGTGTTAATTTTCATTGTATGACATCAATAGTACCAGAGGTCATTAATTGTCAGAGATTTTGAGAGGTGGTCAAAAGTTTGAAAGTGTTAGAAATCCTCCTATCATGTCTCTGATACTTTGCTGGGTGTAATTTCAATAAAAAAATGAACTGGGAGGTGGTCAGACTATGATGCGTGTCAAACATGTTATGTTGGTTTTTTTTTCAATTATTTTATATTTTCTTTTCAGCATTTCAGAAAAAAATCATTTGATGATTTCTGAATTTCAATTTTTGAATTTGACATGAAACACCTACATCTACAACGGTCGTACCCTGAGTTAAAAGTGATCAATTGAAGTCAATTAATGGTCAATCGTAGTCAGTCAATGGGCAATCTTTTAGGTCCGGGAAGTTGGCACCACAAAGTGGTCAAAAATCGACAAAAATGCTAGAAAGGATTGACCATTTATTGACCACTATTGACCATCAGCGATTTCGATTGACCACATTTTATTTAGGCTACAGCCACTATATGGTATAACAGGTGGGTGGTCAAACGATGATTTGCGATTTGCTATGATTAAGTAGCCTGTAGCAATCATCATCATTTCATTGGAGATATGAACTTGTCTTTTTTCGACTGGAAAAAATTTATTTGGTGGTCAATGATGGTCAAACGTTGGTCAATCTTTTCGTGGAACAAATTTTTAGTGTTTGAATTGAATAATTTTTTGAAAATTTTGAAAAATGTGAAAGGTGGTCTAACATGGTCAATCGTATCCGATGAACAAAATGTCTATATTGCCTAGTTTTAGCATTTTCGCCATTAGACCCCAGAATATGGATATAGTGGGTGTAGCCTAAACAAAATCTGGTCAATCCTCTCTAACATTTTTATCGATTTTTGACCACCTTGTGGTGCCAACTAACAAAAAATTTTCAAAAAAAATTATTAATTTATCATGAAAATAAACGTTTCGGGAAATTGATTTTTTTGGGGGGTGGGTGGCTGCTTATTACGCGCATCATAACACAATCTGACAAGTTACCTGAGAAATTATCATAAATTGAAGCAAACTGAATTGAACGTTTACTTCCTGCGTTAGTTTAAACATGTTACCGTTCTCCGTTACTTACGAGCTCTTAATTTTTCCTTTTTTCTTTTTTGTTTCAACGTAGCCTAGGAACGGACATTCTTTAATATGCTAATTCCTGCGGAAATTTCATAATCCTACCTTAAATAAAGCAGACGTTAAACCGCTTAATCCATATAAACGAGAGTTTTTCAGCACTGAATATATTTCACTCCTAACCACGTTTAAACTTTCAGTTTTAGGTTAAGTCCGCGAAAAGATCCATAAGCTCTTACAGATTTATTACACGCAATAAGCAGTGGAAAATGTTTGTGGAATTTTAAAATATCCTGCCTTCATATAAGATATAACAGCGTTCTATTGTTTTTTGTTCTACACACACATACATATCTACATATATCAATCTAGATCCAATCAATGTAAATCAAGGTTCGTAGATTTAATATGCAAAGCGCTAATTAGCACAACATAACTATGTTATTTGATTGGATTTAATATTATTTATGCATAATGAAAATAGTTCTCATTGAGTTATTATGCAAATTCTGTACTAGATGGTAATTATAGTATTTTTCATCGAGATGAAAGAAAATTTTAATTTGCAGCCCATAAATAGTAAAAATTAATCTCTAACATGTTAGTGCTTGATTCGTTTTTAACAAGTTTGAAATTAATTACTCCTTATAAATTATCGCGTTTTAGACTTGATGAAGTATACGAAATTTATTTATGTATAGAATATATAAATATGTACAACATTTCTTGTAAGTTACGGTTTATAATTTCAAACCTAAGAAAAAATGTAACTGTAGAATATATTCAGGTAAGCAAGATTTCATTGAATACGTAACGGTTTCTCAAAAAGCAAACACCTGGTGCGCGGTACAATGAACAATGTAGGAAGGTTATTTCACATTAGGTAAATTCTACAACAGCAGCATTATTGGGTTCCGGATAGCTATCATCTAATCTCTAATAAAAATCTACCACCTGGATAATATTTGAGAGCTACTGCTATAACAGTAGAGCAAATTAAAAATGTTTTAGGGTATAGAAATGGTGTAGGTATGTAATTTTAAGGGTATAATTTGAATGTATTATATACATATAAATAAAGGGTGTTTCAATAAGAGGTAGGCCAATTCTGGTCACCAAACCGCATCTTTAAAGAAATACGATCCAATTATTCTTCCACACCACAATGCACACCAAACAGTGACACGTTTCGGATGCATTGTTTTCTGATTAATCATTCGATTTTCTGAGTCTTAAATGCGGCAGATTTGCGATTAACAAAGCCATCGGCATTCACTTCTGTTTGCTCAAGAATCCAATTGATGAACTCTCTTCTGCATGGTCTGCTGTCAGAATTGGTTGAGTCAATTGGATTTCAATAGGCGTGGAGACGCAAATCTTGAGTGAGAATACGCTGAAGAGTGGCTGTTGTAATGTCCAATTCTTGTGCACGATAATGAATTTTCGGCCACACTCTCACGAACTGCCGTGATGTCTTGTTCTGAATTATGTTTAACAATCAGGACGCGTTGTTCGATTGTGTAATGCTCCATTTTTACTAACTCCCATCTGTCAACTTTCGATCTGTCACGTCACTCACCATTATGACTCGCTGTTAAAATTATGACTGTTAAACATGGCGAGCAATTCAAATCTCGCGTTATTAATGAAACACCTTTTATTTTACTGAGTGTTAAATTTAGAGCCACCCTTAATTCTTGTTAAAACATTTTTGGAGTAAAAAGAGCCAAAACGTAACTTTTAAACTTTAGAAACACTTTTTGAAAAATTTGAGTGAACAGCCATGTCAAAAATCATTGCTGATGATCAATCATTACTTCTGTTCTACAACAACAATGTTGGCTTTTGAAAACATATTCTTTCCTACTAAATTTTTATTCAATATTTTGAAAATCTTATTTTTTCAGATATTAAAAAGAAAACTGAAGATGTTGGCAAACATGATCAAATCATGGTCGATTATGTCTGATGAATAAAATTTCTGATTGTCAACAATGTCCTAAATATGTCTATAGTGGCTATAGACTAAACTTGTGGCCAGTACATGGTCAATTCTCTCCGTCATTTATGACTGTTAAACATGGGGAACAATTCAAATCTCTTGCTATTATTGGAACATCCTTTTATTTTTGCTGTTATGCTAAAATTTCGAGCCACCTTTAATTCTTGTTAAGGCATTTTTGGAGTAAAAAAGGGCAAAAACGTAACTTTTAAACTTTGGAAATATTTTTCGAAAATTTGAGTGAACGGCCATGCCATGTGGACTTCAATACTTTTGAGTTTTCAGAAAGAATCATTTGATGGTCAAGCATGGTCAAACAATCATTAATTCTGTTTTACAACAAAAATGTTGCTTTTGAAAACATATTCTTTCCTACTAAATTTTTTATTCAATAGTTTGAAAATCTTATTTTTTCGATATTAAAAAAAAACTTGAGAGATTGGCAAACATGGTCAAACCATAATCGATTATGTTTTATGAATAAAATTTCTGATTGGCAAGAGTGTCCTAAATATGTTTATAATGAGAAGATCTTTCTAGACGCGTTTGTGATACCAAGTTGGTAGTACTAGAACGGTTCTTTCGTTCATATTATTTTTGGGGTTTGCTCCTGTATAACTTCATGAAAAACATGTACAAATAAAGCATTATTTTGGATATGGTCGCTTCTAATTTTATAATTTTTATCCAAAATTCTGAAATTGTTAGATTCTATAGCACAAACCGACAAGTTATCCGAAGAATTAGAATTGAATTATCTTATAGTAGACTCCATCACCGAAACAACATCGCTGATGGGCACAAAACTAAACAAGGCAAACCAATATGTGAGATATGAGATGATTGATCTATCCTTAGGCATCCTGAAATAAGGTAGAAGATAGAACTATAGCACATCCATCATGCTTTAATGGTTTTGACCAGTGTATTCAACCCACAGCTCCTAAACAGAAACGCTAAACTGTCTCTCTCTCTCTCATTTTTCGCAAAAAAATTCGGGAGAACATTTAATTACTTCTACAGCCAAACTTCTGGAGGTAAAATTATCTTTGCGATACCTACTACAGCTTTAATTGAACCCAACCAGTTTTTTAAGAAATTCTAGACCATCATGATCTCTTTTAGCAGACGCTACAGGCGATGGTGTTCTAATTATTTATAGTGACAGGTGCACATTTGAGCTCTCTCCTTAAGCCTTTGTCGCTGTTGTTAGGTAGCGGTGAAGTTCAAGAATAAACTAGAACCTATGTAGTGCATTGGCTGTCCATTGATCTTGGAAGAAAACGTCACTAACCTGTCTAAACGAGAATGATTTGTCTTTAAGATAGAAGACACAACATTCGTATGATTGAAGTCAAGTACCCTTCTCTCTATTCAATGCCAAAGAACACAGACCCAAAGATCGTCTAATTTGAGTTTCTATTAGGCGAAACAATTTCATATCTATACATATGTCTTCAAAGAATTCAATCTGCTCATCTTAAATGATGATTCAGAAAACGTTTTTCTATAAGTCTAACTTCACACGAGATTAAAGACATTAGCTTATAATTTTAAAATGAAAAGACAAATTGATTTCGTTAGAAAAATGATGTCAAACCTAGAAAATGTCACAATCTCCCACGTCAGGTCTTCCGATCACAGCACCCCCCCCCCCCTTCATTTTTCTGAAAACTCCACAAAACGGCAAAAAAAATTTCTTTCTGGGACCTTGAAGCTATGTATTATTTATATAACAAAGGACCTCAAGCAAACGCTGAAAGTGTTAGAACTATTTTTTGATGCCATTTTTACAATTTATTGACGTCTTTATGGCATATCTTTGGACGTATTACAGTTGGTTTAGTAATTCCACAGGAGGGTTGGTGGGTCCATTAGACATAGTCCTTCATCAAACAATTTCAATCATTTTTTTAATGTAACAACTAAAATTCTGATTTGATTTCTCTCGAAATTCCTCCAAAAAAGAAAAGGAATTAGGGGTGGAGGGTGGGGGATCACAGGTTTTATGAAATTTTTCAATCATTTTTTTTAATGTACCAATGTGTATGTATAATTATGTATAATTTTTTTTCTCGAAAATGGAACGACATGAACAAGATCGAAGACCCAAAAGGTTGCTTCGAAAAGCAATGTATACAAAGTGCTCCATTAATAATGGGAAATACTGGAGATACTACGTGTCAAATAATGACCATTGGCCAAAAATAGCCTTATTCAAAATTGCACCGTTTTCGAGATGAAGGTCTTCAAAGTTCCAGAAAAAAATCGTTTTTTTTCTTTAAGCTGATCTACTTGTATGAAGAAAATAAAGTTTGGATGACGATTTAATAATAATAATAATAATTAGCTTTACCTAATAGACCAATTAAAATGCCAAAAATAAGATCCTCTTGTAGAAACTTCGTATTATGCTTAGTTTTCGAGAAAAACGAGAAAGTACGGAAGGATTTGTGGCTAAAAATAGTTTAAACAGCAAAAATCCGGGTAGGCCAACACTCAAATTCTAAGTCACTGGCGGAATTGTCAATTTAGGACAATGTTTCGATTATTCTTCAATACTTCCCTATAAAACAAAATTTTTTTTTCTGGCACTTTGAAAATCTTCATTTCGAAAACGGTGTGATTTTGAATCAGGTATTTTCATTAATTGTCATTAATTGGCGTAGTATCTCCCAAATCCTAAAAATATTTCCCATTAGGGGAAGTTTTTCCATTAGACGAGCAATTTCATATCTATGTATACGTCTTCAAAGAATTCAATCTCCTCATTGAAGCGATTAGCCTATAATTTTAAAATGAAAAAAGCAAAGGATTTCTTTAGAAAAATGATGTCAAACGGAGAAAATGTCACAATCTCTTGCGTCATGATCTCCTGATCACAGCAAACTCCAAATCAGCGTTTGACAGGAGACCGATTTATTTTTTCTCCGACCTTATTGATCTTTGTAAAAAGTGCGATGCACTTTGACAACTCTATTATACACAACTTCAAGATCGGATAAAAATTAACCGGTGGGTGGTCAAACTATAATTTGCGATCATCTGTGATCGAGAGCCTGCAGCAAGCATTCCAAAGTCTAGTCAAGTTTATTTTTGTAATTCCGATTCGTAATGAAATTAATTTTTTTTTTTTTCATATTTTGTGACTATTATTGAGTTTTCAAAAAACAGATTTGATGATCAAGCAAGATTAAACGATGGTCAATCCTATTTTGAAACAATAAAAGTGTTTGTACTATAAAATAATTTCTAATTCTAACTTTTTTTGAAAAATTTTAGAAATGTCAATCGTTTCTGATGAACGAAAGTTCTATATTTCAAATTTTTAACATTTTGCCAGAAGATTCCTCCTTCTTCCTTTCTTGTGGTCATTACAAGCATTCTTTTCGTATGCATTGGCAAGAAAATTTAATTATGGCTCTACATTGTACTTATTTTTATGATTACACAAATTTTCTTTTATTTTGGCTGCTTTTTCTCATTTATTACATGTTTTTAAAACGCTACTGAGTGCACAAAAAAATGTTGAATGTCACTTTACCATTTTGCTTAAAATAAATACAAATGGATGTAAACTGAGTTGAGATTTGCTTTAATGAAATCTTTGCGACTCAGACTTGACAACAAACTGTTTTCTGTTATGTGTTTTCGTACTTTATTTCTATGTCCAAATGCTATTTTAAAAATATATATGTACTTATAAATCGGTTTTCCCAGACGATTTATTTTTGGTTTATCACCTACATAACCAGTTTCATCATATTCATTACTTCTTTTTTTAAAGATAAAATACTACTGACAAAATAACAAGACCAAAAGCGGTGAGGCTCACGAGATGCGAACACGAATCACCAGAGAGCATTCAACGACATTCTTTAAAACGACTCTACCTAATACAAAGCTTTTATCTAAATTCGAAATAATTGAGGAATAAAAAAGTTAATTCCTGCTTCTAATTCGTTATAATTACATCTAATTGAAAAATTTTATTATGAATATGCATTAAATTTTTTAACGTTTGAATTCTTTTTTATTTATTTATAGAAGCGTAATAATAGTTGTACATTGACGACGTCAATTTAAATCAGGGGGGTCACCTAATTTAATGCCATGCGAAAATTGCAAATCCAATTTAAATGCCCTTGAGCTTTCTATGCCATGATCAGCTTTTTAAACGACTTACGTAAGTTGGGACCTGTTTGTCCGCGATTAACATATTGTTTTGCCGGGCCGAAAGTCTTTTGGTGATTTCGATGCGATTCTTAAGATCGGATGTATTTATTTTAGTGGAGGCCGAATTCATTAAGGCCACTTTATAAGATTCGCCGTGGAATTCTCTGCTCTATATTTTAGGCAATTTAAATTAAATTAATTCTGTTATGTAGCATTTTAATTATGTTTGTTTCATCATTACCACTATTTTAATTACATAGTGAGATTATATCTTCCAAAATAAATATAAAATATCGAGCGGAATTATAATTATATCCTAATACGCAGTTTTAAAAGGGATAAGAAAAAAAAAATAGTAAAAAATCAATAACCACTACTTACTGATTTATATTCTAATCATGTTACGTATATCATGCAAGTGTTATACTCCTATCTCCTACAGTTTACGGATCCCTATTCTCACATAAACGCACTCTTTTTACACCTCTATAAGCCCTCAAGTAAAAGCACAATTTCACAAAAAAAAAACAACAAAACAAAGGGCTATATACAATGTGGTGTTTGTGTGGAGAGGAAATGCAGCGCACTTATAAATCAAAATTGATGCGTTGAAATGATGCACTCACAAAAAAAAAAAAACAACGTAGAAACACAATTCGCCAAAAACAACGAAATAAAAAAATGAATGAATGAAGACTTAATAAACACTATTTATACGTATCTCTTAATATGATACAACAAAATCACCCGATACTAAATAATTGATGATTATATTTATCGAATGAAGACTCTCTCTCCCTCTCTCGTTTTAAGATGTCTCAACTTACTTCACTTTTCCGAATGCTTTTTAAGCGGTTAAAACTCCTTCAATATCAACACGAGCTATCACCGATATATACTGACGTAGGAAACACGAACAGTTGCTTGCTTACCGCCGCTGCTGGCGTGGAACGTTGCGGCTCCAATCTTCAGTACTGGTGGGGATGAATATACTGTCCCCGGTTACCCTTATCACACCGGCTAGGTGATTTCCACCGACGGAGCGATGTCGTCATACGTTTAAATTGCATCACCCGCCGAAACTGCATCTGTCTGCATCTCTTAAAACAACATGGTGTCATCCTAATTACGGTGTTGTCGATGGAAATCGAATTTGTATTTTTCTCTGTTAAAAATGGTTTTAAATAAAATAAAGTAATTATTAATAAAAATCATTTATTTTAATACCTGATATTTCCCATTAATTTATGCCAATCGACATAACTTAACATTTAGAGATTTATTAAAATAAATCAATTTATTCCAGAACACTTAAAATCTGTTTTGGTTTGAAATCTCAGCGGATTAGATTAGATTGCGGCCTACACAATCGATGGTGAGTATCCTTAATCTTTTAGTCCCAATTGATATTCTAAGCTTCAAAGAAGCTTTTCTTGGGGACTATGGCTCTGACATCAGTCAATTTCAGGTATGCCTGTTCAAGGTGGTTCTGCCGTTTCCCTGTGGCCAAGAATCTGCATTTATCATTACACACTTTGTCCGTGTTCTTCAGGTGATATCGTAGAGGACCGTGGCTGGTAAATGAAACTGATGGTGCTGAGGTCTCTCATTGAGGTTCAACAGGTACTTTGCCTTTGTGGGTGGAAAAGTAATAAACTTTTTTTATTGTCTTAGTTTTGGATTGTTGATATAATGTGAGATTTTTTGCCAAGATCCCACAAGATAAACTCTAATATTGACGTAACTGGATTAAATTTTAAACTTGCGCATAAATAAGGGTCACCAAATAAGGAAGAGTGAGTTCAGGGATTTATAAGATACTATTGTTTGCCTTTGGTAAATCAACAAGAGTATTGGAGAATATGAACATGTTAGTTCTCCCAGTGAATGATAGGGCTTAAAAAAGCGATAATTAATCTTTTGTTTCTGTCACCTAACGTGCTAAGCCTTTACCAACTAGTGGACAAAAATGTAATAGCAAGAAAGTTGTTTTTTGGTAAATTGGAGAATGACCCAAAATACGGATATTATAAGAACCTTGCAGAAAATCAACTTGAAAGGTGTTGAAGATAGCGAAATATTGGAGAAATGTAGAGCCAAATTTAGAACTAAATAGAAGGATGCAGCAAATACGTTCAGATATCGTCTAATTCTGAAAAGATTGCTGAATAAGATGTTTTAGACTGGACTCTCAGTATTATTCCACATCCAACCCATAGCATCATTTCTAGCCAGACAAAGTAATCTTTAAATGTGTGAGGTAGTATAATTGACGAGTATACAATAGAGAAGCATATTGAGATTTATAGAGAAAAAACTAGATCATCAGTTTACTGGTAGATGGATTAGAGGAGGAGAGATAACTCTTTGGTTTCTAAGATTACCAGACTTAAAGAAAGTATTTTTCTAGAAGTTTACAGAATACAACGAAAGCAGATGACGTGATAGAAAGGATAAGGATAAGGTTGTTTGGTGTTTAGTGGGTTAAAGTGTTTAGTGTTCTACTTCTGCATCAAGAGATCCAGTGAAAGAACTTAGGATAAGGCAAGTCTTTTGCAGTGGTAGCACAAAAATCTTCTTTGGCCCTGCTTGGTCGTTTTCAAACCTGCAGCGATAAATTAGAAGAGAATTTTTATTTTCTCTATAGAAGAATATTGAACTTTATATCACTAATGTATTACCTGCATTTTGGTATACAGATATTGATCTGTCTCTATTTCGGCAGACTGATTAGAACATTAAATATAATGATCTTCAGTCAAAATTGAAACTTTAAAATCCGGAAAATAATACGAAAAATTTCTGATCAAAAACTTTTTTTAAGACAATCACCTGCACGTAATAAAAAATATCTAAAAGAGCAAAAAGGTATCCAATAACTAAAAAAAATTCGCCACCCATTCGAATCAAAAACTAACGAAGCCAACAACATGCAAGTAAAATTTCGCAAAAATTGAGTACCAAAAAGCTATCCAAAAGCCTGATCCAACAAACAGGATAATGATTAAACATAAGCCACTCCACATGCTGAACTTTCAAAAGGTGTTTCAAAAGTTCTAAATCCGCTCACCAAATCTAATCGAATTTATCCAACCAAAATTCTAAAATCCTCGACCATCTTAACAGCCCAACCAGTACGAGGGTGGTCTGAAATATTTCCGACCGCAACGTGAAGGTTGCGCATCTATCCACAGGTTTAAACAATTTGGTTTATGCAGTTGTTATTTGATAATCATTTGAATGAGTCGACGTGAGTGTTTTTGTGAAAATGGACAAAAATAGAGTATTGAGCCGTCATTAAATAATTGTATTTGAAACGTAATACGACAACGCAAATTGCAAATCAGTTGAACGCTGTATACGGGGCTCTACACCATCATTTGCCACAGTGAAATTTTGGGCAGCAGAACTTAAACGTGATTGTACAAACTTGAGAGACGATGGGCGTTCGGGACGTCCAAAAACTATAACCATTGATGATAACATCGCTAAAGTTCACCAAATAGTGCACAACGACCACCGAATTAGTGAGAGAGATAGCAGAGATTATGGGCATGTCAAAGAACGTGTTTGGCAAATATTGAATCTAGATTTAGGCATGAGAAGCAGTCTGCACGTTAGATCAAAAAACATGTTCGAATGCTCTTTTGGCGCAGTTTAGGCGCTATAAATCAGAGTTTTGGCACCAATTAATTACACAGATGAAACTTGGATACAGCATTATCCGTCCGAAACAAAAATACATGTGTTTTGGGCAGAAATTGCTGAAAAACAGCCACATTTGCAGAAAAAGAATTTTGTTCCACCTGACAAAAATCCACGAATTACGGTTTGAACTGCTTAACCAACCTCCTTGCTCACCAGATTTAGCCCCAAACGCAAACATACCACATCATTAATTTGATCTTCATCATCGATATTTCTGTTAGTATTATCATATCCTTTTATAGATGAGCATGCTCGTACAAGCGGATTATGATTGAATATTGTTGGAAGCTGTGCATCGTTGCAAGCATTGTTTCCAAGTTTATTCTTAATATGTCATCACTATTCTACTATTTTAGATAATCAATTGGAACAACCCCCACGACAACGACCTCAGAGGGATCAGAAAAATTGTGTTACCAAGAGATTCTCTGATCTTGCTATTATTTGTAGAGTCTCGTTAAATGAAGGACGTGGTTCTGGTTCTCGTTTGAAGTGAGACTTGTACCGCTAAAACCAGAACACAGCCGCATTAGTGATGATTGTTTTGAGAAAGTGCTTTTACAATACAGAAGTTGATGAAATGGTAAATATAGGAACTGAGGACTGAGAGTGGAAGCCGAAGTCACTAACCAGTGGACCACTTGGAATTATGCGCCCAAAACAAAATTACAGTTAAAACAGTGGACTGCGAAGAAGGAATCGACTACAAAAAAAGCAAAAACGGTTTTTTTTGTCGACTGGGAAAGTGATGGTCAGAAATTGCTGAAAAATGATCACATTTGCAGAAAAAGAATTTTGTTTCACCATTACTAAGCGCCGTCTCACATCTCAGCAGTTGCCCTGACGAAAATCTACTAATTATGTTTTGAACTGCTTAAGCAAGGAGGGTGGCTTGCTCATCAGATTTAACCCCAAACAACTTATTTTTGTTCCATAATCTAAAAATTGGACTCGAAGGACATTTTGGTGAAATGAGGAGGCCGTCATCTTGTTAAACAGTTACTTTGCAGGGGTTGAAGATACTTTTATATTTCCAAGGAGGCTATGTAGAAAAAAAATGTCTTGTGTCTTTGTTAGGTCGGAAACTTGTCAGACCATTACTGTATAATCGAACTTTTGAAATTAAATTCAGATCAGAAGTTATGTTCTTCATAAAATAGTTTCGTTATATATTTTTTTCTTTGTTGTATTTCGTTTACAAGATATGAACTTACGTTTGCGATTATTCCATAGAATAAACACACCGTCCAACCTAGCTTGCTTTTTTATTTTATTATCATGTTTTATTATCCTTTTCCAAATCTTTGCTGTTGGACATGTGCCAACAGTTTTTGTATGCTAGTTAACCGCATGAATCTTCTTTTACAATTCTTGATACCCATCTTTTCTATTGTCCGTAGCGACCTGCTCTCGATTTGACTTTCAAATATAATCTCCCATCAGTTTTCTTTTCTCCCCCAAGTCTGTTTGCTTGATATGCAATTATAATCGTAACTAATGTTTAAAAATGAGTACTTAGATCGGGATACGAACTGATTCGGTTATTTCCGCTTTCGAGCATCAAATAATCCAGTTACATCACAATCGTATTTCTTCTTAACATATGTCTTCTACATATTCCGATTATTCGCGTTTAAATTGTCCGCATTCACGAAAATTCCTCAAGTTTATCGGTTGGAATAAATTAAATGATGTATGACAAATTGTCTGGTCTACATCGGTGGCTGTTGAGATGTGATTGGTTTTCTTCGATTCGTCACACCAAGTCAATATAGTCGGCGATTTGGGATACGCGGATGGAATGGGAATGTTCGCAATAATAAAAATGAAAAATGTCATAAGAATTTGATGCATTCGTTCTATCGGATGTCGAACGGTAATTCCAGCGTTTGATAAACGTAGTGAGCGTGGAAAATATTTCTTCGATCTGCGAATGCATTCCCGCGATGTTATTAAATTTTCTTTAAAATATTCTTGATTAATGACATGTTTTTGTGAGGATTGCAATTTCAATTGATAATTAACATATTTGTTTTCTATAAAATTACTTGATGAAGAAACTTAGCAGTTTGTATTAAGAATAACACAACCAATTGTGGCGCTTCAATACCTTCTAGAGTTTAGGAGAAGTTGAGGTATTGGTGGAATTCTAAGCATTTTGTTCAATAAATTTTTTAAAGATTCAAGACAGACTAATTTTTGAAGTAATCATGGTATGTAGCTCTCATTGTCCAAAACCGATGTACATACTTTGTCCTTCCCTCCTCACCCCGTTCCACCCATGTTCAGTTTTTACATGATACGGACCTTATCTCCAATTCCATTTTGTTCCAAATTCTCTGCATACTACGTCTTTAATTTGGTCTTCATCATCAATACCCATAACCCTCACGACAACGACCTCAAAAGAGATTGGAAAAATTGTGTTACCAAGGGATTCTCTGATCTTGCTATTATTTGCAGAGTCTCCTTAAATGAAGGACATGGTTCTGGTTGTCGTTTGAAGTGAGACTTGGTACCGCTCAACCAGAACATACATACATTCGAGACTAAGAGGACCATTTGGGGATGTAAATCCTTTCCTAAATTTTCTCTGCCTAATGCAAAACCTTCAACTCAAATATAGTCTGTTCCATAGGAAAGGACGCCAGGTTTTTGCTCAGCAAAAGGAAAGATATTTCTATTGCCCTACGAGATCGAAACCGTTACTTAGCGTAACCCTCATCGAGAAACGTTAGAACCCGAAGCATCCGCCTATGCCGCTCCTGGAAAGAGAAAAATGTCATTGTCGCCATTCATTGGCTCTT